>JAULCA010336459.1:0-12492 GCA_032360845.1 Crassadoma gigantea
ATGCAATAGCTAAATATGTTATCATTGCTGTTACAGAATGATTTTGAACAAGAAAGAGTTTAAGATGCGGAAGGGTTCGGGTTTCCACCTTGACCAGGTATTAATGGGCATGATGACTTTTGTGTGTGCTCTGTTTGGCTTGCCCTGGATGTGCGCCGCCACAGTGCGTACCATTGCCCACACGTCGGCGCTCAGCGTCATGAGTCGCACACATGCTCCTGGTGAAAAACCCAAGCTTGTGGAAGTCAAAGAACAAAGAGTAACCAATATCCTTATGAATGCCATGATAGGTAAGAATCCTTCATTTTGATTGGTTGACAAGGTACAAAGGACCTAGATTTAAAAGTTTGTATTGAAAATTTGCCAGAATGTCATTACAGTACCCGTAAACTTAACAATATTCAGCAGATTTTTCTTTTGTAAAATAGGCTCATTATCTTAATGATCATTTGTGGCCCTTCTGCCAAACATTAACAGGTTTGTCCAATCCTCATTTCAGGGAGACGATCCTAAAATCTTGTTAACCTGCCTAATTGAAAAAAAACATAAGATTCATTGCAGTCAAAAATCAATATCAGAAAAAATACAGAAAGTCTTACTTCGGTAATGAAACGATCGGGAAACCAAAATTTCTAAAATGGATATATAAGCTATTGTTTACCAGGAAGGTTTTGCCAATGAGGCAAATATTTGCCCTTTACAGATAAATCCATGTTTGCCTAGTGTTAATTTTGCTATACACATGTAATCACTATACACATGTAATCACTACACACCTAATCACTATACACATGTATTTTGTATGTTGGGTGTTGATGTTTGCTATAGGGATAAATTCACCCTCATTGGGATGAGCAAAAATGTTGAAAGTTGAACTGCAGCAAATATCTTCTGGTATACAATATATAGATGGCTATGGAAATAAGACAACACTGAAAATAAGTTAGCTTACACAAAAAAAGCTTGTGACAAGGAAAGAAGTTGACGTATCATCATGATTTGATGGTATATGTGACTGTTACAGGCGTGTCCCTGACCTGGGGTCCCCTCCTACAGGCCATTCCTCTGGCTGTGCTGTTCGGAGTCTTCCTTTATCTAGGAGTGTCCTCGTTAGGAGGTGTCCAGATGTTCAAACGAATGAAACTTCTCCTCATCCCAAACAAGTATCATCCCTCGACCAGCTATGTCAGACGGGTAAGTGGAAACCTGGATTTCTTGGTTTCTCTATCCAATATTTTATGAGTTTTAACTTGCCATGGACAGGAACACCCACAACTTGTCCAGTAAAATTCCCTAGGCTCAAATTAAGAACATGTCTTTAAGGTCCCTTTGTTCATTATGAGTGTTTTTGCTTTACTGTGGGGACCATACATTTGATTTAAAGGCAGGTTTTATATCTAGATCTTTATTTTTGAAACTGTCTTTATAATCAAACTGACATTCTGTGCTCAAATCAAATTACATTTTCTGGTTATAAATTATCAAATGTTCACTTTTCCCCCAATGATTTGATGGAAATTAGAAAACGAATGTATTTTTCTTTTTGATTGATGTGTTGTGATTTCAGCATGTAACATAATCTTAGTTTGACCTAAAGTTCATTCTTCAACAGGAGGATAACTTTATGAATACAGGCCCAGTGCCTCAAGTTATATTGGATTTTGCCCAATATTTATAAAGCTTAGAAAGAAATATGAAGCCTTGGCCATTTTCCTTAAACTTCAAGTAAACTATATCAAATTTGTTTAAGCCACTTTAAGGGAAGAATCATATATTTCGGGTTTTTACCTGTACAGGTGAAGACGATAAGGATGCATCTGTTCACCGTGGTCCAGGTGGTGCTACTAGTCCTGCTACTGATCGTCAAACTCTCGGCAGCGGCACTCGCCTTCCCTCTGTTTGTCATACTGTTGATTCCGCTCCGACTCAAACTTCTGGGATACATATTCACACCCAGCGAACTACAAGTGGTATGTATATAGCTGTTATTTAATTCCTTAATTTAATTACTTTTGGATGTGCATGTGAGTTGTTTTTTTAAAAGAAAAAGGGTGTATTGTGCTATACATTCTATATACAGTGAGGTTAAAATATTCTGGGTAGTGATCTAGTTTGTCTCATGAAACATTCAAGACTGCCAGTACTGGTGGTGGTGCTACTAGAGTTGACTTTGTCAGTCTGTTCGTCTCTTCTACCTTGGGTAAATCTGATATACTTGTCACCTACATTTACTAAATTGTGTGTGTGAGAACCTGTTTAGATGGCAAAGTATTTTATACTGAAAATATGTCTTGTGTGTCACAATATGTTGAGTTATTGCATATTTTGTTTTAGATTGAAATTAGTCCAGAGATAGGGTATCTATGGATTGCTTGTAACAATATCACTTTTTCCTAAATTCATATGTCATTTACATCTAGTTCTGGCCATTCTAATTTCTTGTAACTGCTTCATTTTGTATTTGAATGAATGATTATCTTTCCTTTTAACAGCTTGACAAAGAAGAAGAGGATAGCGATTTTGAGGATGAAGACGATCCAGACTTTTACCAACAGGCTCACATGCCTGTGTAGTCACTGAAACACATGGTTCAGATGTTCAGTATCACCAAAACATATATGCGTAGTCTGGTGTCGTCTCAGGAGTATCCGATTCCACAAATATATATCGTCCAGGAGACTGCTGTTCAGTGCTGTCTGAGAAATGCAAATTTTTACAAAACACAAGCAGGATACCATTGTCACTGTTTTGTATCAATAAACCAACACTTGTACAAAACTAGCTATAGGTTATTGTGATACACTTGAAAAGGTAGAAATGGTTTACAAAATACTGGTTGAACTGTGGGACAATCAGACCAGTTGGGGCTTGGTTAACAAAGCAAAAAATAAAACATAACCCTTTCACCACTGTAGACCATAATGGACTCATCCAGATCAATGCATGGTAGAGTCTACTAAAGTCGCATAGGGGTGAAAGGGTTAAATGTAAGTTGTCAAAGTCTTGTGAACAGTTGTTGAGTTCCATCAAATTGAGTTGTCTGTAACCAACCTTGAATGCCATCATTGCGATTCTCCTGACAGTATTATGAGCAAGGTTTTGGTTTTAAGGCATTTTATATCTTACCATATTTTCATGAAAGTGTTCAAAATTTTATCATATAAATATTGAATTCCATCAAGTCGATCTCAGATTTCATCAATAAATGTCAGCAAGCATGTCATGAAACAAACTCATTAATAGATTTTCAAAGGTATATATATATATATGTCGGAGACATATATTCAGTTTACCTATCCATGTATATAAGTTTAAGTCTCAAACAAAACTTGAAATTGTTACTTTGTGTTTACTTTTAATTATTCCTTGTTTTTGTTTTGAAGATTTTTGTATACTATTTGTAATTTTCAAATAATTCAATACTGGGTATGTATGTTTCCTTCTCAACCAAAGTTTAACAATTGATTTAAATTGCTTTAAATTAAAACTTTTAAAATTAAATTGTGTTTCCAAATCCAGCTTCTGATTGATGAATTCCACAATAATGTAGGACAATTATTTTACTTCAGTGTTGTTTAAGTTAAAAAGAATTAAATTCTTGTATAATTTAATGAATGTAAGATAAGTTTGTTATATTTTTATTGTTAACAGCCTAGATAGTTATGTATAGATGTAGACTTGATCTTTTTCAAAGTAATAATGGATTGTTTGAATATGAGGATTGAGGGTGTTATTATTATGCCATTAGCGTGGAGTTGAATGAGTCAATTTTGTTTGTGTGGTTGGAAGAGCCACATGGAAGCTTTCCAGCTTTATTTGTCAGATTTTGTTTCCAAGGAAACAATGAAGGTTAAAATTAATGATACTTTATCTGCAGGTGTCTACACAAATATAAGGAGCTCAAATGACTGGTAGAAACCTTCTGTATAGTGCTGAAAAAAACAAAAAATAATAAACTATTATCCGTTTTTATGGGGCCTTCGCAACCTGTCAATATCTTTATCAAATCCCTTGGGAGCATACAGTCAGTGTTGCCCCTTCAGTGCTCACTGCTAGCATTCGACAGTTCTAGCACTGCCCGGCATATTCATCCTGCCACTAGACTACCATGCCTCCTTAACGACGTACAGCTGGGCAGCCATTCAGACTGTCTGGTCAGAAACTGCCAAAGAGTTCTGGGTCTCCAACCACATAAACAAGATTGTCAATGTATTACACTTATTTATGTTGAATGATTGCTTCCATAAGTACAGTTTTATAAATTGTTGATTTATGGTTAAACTGTTATTTGTGTTTGTTTTATAAATATTAAATATATATTTAGGTTTACACTGCAAAATGGCATAACTTTGTGTATCCCTGGTCTAAAAACGAATTTTGTAAAACTTTTATTTTTACTTTGATCGTATAGTAGTGTATGATTTGAATTTAATATGAAATACTTCAAAATGTAAAATTTATGATACCTTATATGATAATTGAAGTAAAGCTTAGAAAATAAGCATTGTTTTTTGTATTACATTGTGTACAAAAATAGCTTTGTCCTTGCCGAATGTCCCTGTTTTATAGGGAGCAGACAGTCAATTTTTCACCTTTTTTACTTTTTGAAATCAGCAGAATTCTCCGTTGCTTTATCATCAACTTCAGATAGATTAATTGCATAGAACAGATTAAATTTTCTTTTTTTGTTCTTTGCCAAATAGAGAACAATGTACATGTACATTGTATTTTAGGCATTTTCAGACTTTATCATGTAGTTTATCATGAAGAGTTAAAATAGTGCACATATCATTTAAAATATCAGTAAAAACATTTTTCATGCAAGGTTCTGCTGAAATTTGTGTAAGATAATCTAGGAGCAAAAACATTTGTATTAAACCTAGAGTTTGATTTTTATTTCATCCACAAGCATTAAAGTCATTGATATGGTCAGTTTGAACTCAACCACCCCTAAAATTTCATAATGAACTATTCCAACCTTTGAGTTGGAAGAATTCAAATGTGTCTCCAGGGGTGGATGAGTGAATACATTGAATTTCCTACATGATTCCAGGAATTTCCTTCCCTACTTACTTTGGAGATAGAATACAATTGAGTCATTCACTTGGATGGCAGGACTTATGCTTATCTGGTTTAACAGGTAATGTTTTGTCAATACAACCAGCATTGAATATTTTTCATGTAGATCAAGTAACTCTAATATGTATGTACAATGAATTTTCTTTCATCATTCAAATTACTTGTCAAGTACAAATTCATCATCAAGATCGTGTTTTTTTCATGAAGGAATTAATTTTTAATTAACAGTGTGTGATGTGTTACATGTACTATGGTGAAATGTTAAGTAAACAAAAAACTTTTGTAAGATTTAACTTAATGTGTTAGAAATTCATCTTTTTACTTTTGTCCCAAGATGTCACAAGATCATGTACATAATCATTTCATCAAAAAATTTAAAAGGGACCAAAGATGTTGTTCTACAGTTATGATAGGTTCTTTGAGTGAGATATCAAGGGTGACCATACTGGGAGGTATATGTGCCATACACGACGAACAAAGTATTAGTGTTACCAATATTTTTATGATTGATTTTTAAATCCCAGTCATTTTTGTTCTTTCAAACATACTTTTATTTCATAAATGCAAGTTTTGATTTTTTTCTCAAATATTCAACGAAAAATTCTGGTTTTGTTATGATGTTATGATAACAGGGTGAAAACAATGCTCTATTTGTATCTATTCTGTCTGTGTTGGGTAGAATTCAATTGGGTAAATCCAGATCTAGGACAGTACAAGGATTAACTTATTCCATAACTGATCTCAAAATGTTCATTTCTGCATTACCGGGTACTAGCCATAGCATATATGTATTGTGTTTGTGTGCAATTGTATATAAGATTATACACAGGGGACATAACTCTCCACAATCCTGTTAAACTCTGTCCTCTCCTGTATAGCCACATTTTGCCACTTCTTGGTTAGTTAAGATCAGAAACCAATTGGTTTTTAATATATCATAGGGTAAAATTCAACCTGGTATAAATTTTTGGTTTGAAGACTTGTTTATCATGTTTGCAGCAACCCTAGGCCAAAGAAATATCTAACATAAAAAAAATAGTGAGTGTGTAGCATTAAGCTTGTTAACCCTTTCACCACTGTAGACCGTAATGGACTTATCCACATCAACGCATGGTAGGGTTTACAAAAGTTACACAGGGGTGAAAGAGTTAAGTTTTCCAAACACCCTAAGTAAGAAATATCAACTTGAACAAATTTGTGAAATTAAAATCCTGTCTTTAACAAAATATTTGGGTAAAAAATGTCATTTATTCACAGTGTAAAATTGATAAATCAAAGTATTGTAACGGCAATATGTTTTACATATACCATCACAGCTAAAATTCTCTGTATCTTGCCCATGTGTTACACATTGGATTTCAGCATAGGCTATTGTAGTTAAATGAGGCTAGCTTCTGTTTAATTTCTAATATATGTGTTTTAATAAGATGAATGGTGCTCATAGCTATATATCTATTAAATGTTTGTGACATACAAGTGTCATCAATCGGATGTTCTATTTATAGACAAAGAGTATCCGAAAGGGTATCACATTGATTGTAATATATATTTTATACTTGTTCTTTCATTTTCCTTTTTATTTGTTTTGTTAAAACTAACATTTATCTGTCCTTGTGTTACTAATATAATGTTTCATCATTTGATTCATGTTGGAAAAAACATGTCTTATTCTTCACATTTTTATCACCTGTCATATCAGATAATTTAAGTGTATGCTAGGGGATATGATATTAATATTTAATATTTTAACATCCCTCAGATTTTACCTACAGTACAATTAATTTGTTTTTAAACATAGCTTCTTTTTCCCAAAAAACATGTTGTCCAGTTGTAAAGTTTTAGTAATTAAACTAACGCCTTTTCACATTTTGCTAGGAAATGTTACATATATGAAATATACAGTAACTAAGAGAGTCTGATGGTTATACTAAATCTGCTTAAACCCTTTCACCACTGTATACCATAATGGCCTATTCTATATCAATGTATGGTAGAGTCTATTTAAGTTACATAGGGGTGAAAGGGTTATAGAAATTTCCAGAAAATGTGATGATTATTTAAAAAAGTTGCTTAATGTATTTCTTTTACTTCTCTGCAGATAATATTTATATGTATATAAAATATATATAAACTTACATGTATATTAACGGTGCGATGTTCTGCATTCAAGCCAGTAATTTCATTTTGTGCTTATGCCAAAATATGTGTGTTCAATATGGTTGAAAATTTAGAAAATACATTTGCTTTTTGATTTCCAAGTTATTAGTGGTTTACAAGTATTTTGTGGAGTTTTTTTTTAGATAGTCTTTATATTTTGTAATGTTTTGTATCAAGTAAATTGCATTTATCCTTTTTACAAGCGAACAGCAAAAAGTGGCGTACCTGTCTCCAAGTTCATCCAAAAATTAGATAAACCACCAGAAGCAGCAAAATTGGATCATTATTTTCAGTAACGAAATAATTTTCAAAATTATTGCATGTTAGGATTTTCAGCACAAAATTTCACAGAAATATTAAGGACATGAGATATTATATATAGGCAGGTGTTATTATGCAATGGTTACTATTACTTCAAATGCAGACTCAAAAATATGCAGTGAAATTCTTCAGTTATTTGCCTGCAGTGGGACAAGAATCCTTAAAGCAAGGTATTTTGACTCGATAATTTTCTTAGGGACACAGTGATGTCCAGAATGAAAATCAAAAGATTTTGAATCAGCTTTTAATTCATGCATAAATCCTTCGTTTTTTACATTGCACAGTGAGTGCATGCATATCAAACAGGTGAATGTTAATTCATAGGTACGAAGTATTGATAAGTTTGAAAATATATAATAAATGGGCATGAAAGATATAACTAATTGATGTACATTATTTAATAGAATTAAATGAAATTGATAGTTAATTGTTATGAAATAGATACTTGATGAATAATACACAATAAATTGGAACAAAAATGTATAATGAATTGGAAAGAAGATATAAATATTTGTTGTTAAATAAATGGGCATAAAATGTATTACTAACTGGCTTGAAATATTAAATCTATAAAATATAACTAAGTGGTATGATATAATTAATTGGTATATAAATGTATAATTAATTGGTATTGATGATTAATTAGTATTAAACATCAATTGATATGAAGTATGAATTAAATTCATATAAATTCTATTATTGATTGGTATTAATTATTTTGTATGAAATATGTAATGTAGTACTAGGTAAAGAGTAGATATGACAGTTTCCTGTAGTTTGCCCCCATTACGTACTGAAGTATACATGTAAAATTGTTTCATGTAAAGGTTATCTGGAATAAGTTATTCAAGTTTGATGCTGCTCATGTTTTACAAGGATTTTTATCTCTATTTCTGCCTGAAGGCATAATGTCTCAAACTATATGTGTTCCAACTAGAATATGTTTGTCTTAGAGAGACAATAATGTAGAAGTGCCAATTCCAGCTCCCCTATTGTAGCTGTCCATTAAAAGTGACCTGGGTTATATATAGCAATGTTAATACAGCTGTAATCTTATTCTGTGTTGACCTTGGACCAGCTAGTACCTAGTTGTAAAAGCATTCTTTGAACTTATTCACCCTTGAAATTTCACAATGAACTATTCCAAACTTTGAATCGGAAGAGTTTAAATGTGTCTATAGGGATGAACGAGTTCAAGCATTCAAATATAACCTGTGCAGTACTATGAGACATGGGGTATATATGATAGGATGATGTCCTCTTATAGCACAGCGAAACTTGTCCAATCCGACCCCGGAGTATTCCCATATCCCGACATATCCAACATAATTCTGTAATCCCATTTCTTATGAAAATTATCACATGAGACCTGAGTATTCCAACATTTTTTTAAACCTGACTGATCATTATTCTGACATCCTGTCTAATGTGACAGATATATTGTGTTCCAAAAAATGTCAGATTAGACAGGTTTTCACTGAAGAATAAATTTTATCTCTTATTTTTACCCTACAAATTTTATTATAAATTTCAACGATTTTAAATACCGGTATATCAACAGTTAAGATTGGTTCTTGCTTATAAATGCTTGTATACATTATCTATTTTTTATCAGATAATTTTCTTTGTAACGTGCTGGACAGATTTATAAAACAAGTGTTAGTAGTCAAGAAAGTGCTGAAATCGGTCAACCAGGATGTATGAAAAAGGACGGTCAACCTGCTATTGAAAATGCTCAATGGTAAGGATAAATAAAAAGATTGGAATTTAATGTCACAAACCTAGAATATTGACAGTGATGAACTTTTTATAGACATTGACCAAAAGAATTTTTAGATCTATGTAGATTTTTTATGGAGTAAATGATCAAAGCCATTAGCTGATTTAGCTGGCCAGTTATGATACTGCTTCAATTGAATGCATGTTAACTATTTAAGACATATGTGCTTGAATATTGTGTGAAGCAATGTTCCCTGGGCATTGTTCTATAGTTAACAGTGTTTATCATATTATCCTATTAAGCTAATGTATCAAAATGCTTGCCAGGAATTTTCTTCGCTAGA
The DNA here is from genome assembly GCA_032360845.1 of Crassadoma gigantea. NCBI lineage: Eukaryota > Metazoa > Mollusca > Bivalvia > Pectinida > Pectinidae > Crassadoma > Crassadoma gigantea. The sequence continues at coordinate 9,621 of JAULCA010336459.1, forward strand.
TAGATATATAATATCAGATTTTAGTATGATTTATTTTCATAAATGAAACTAAATTTTTGTTGTTGTGTTTTAATTGTAGGTCCTTGTAACAGAGAACAGGTAGCTCTAAAGTTGATTTTTTAACACAGTCATGTTGGTTCAGAAAGACATAAACTTGAAATAGCTTCAATATTAAAATATATCACTTTCACTACTTAAGTTCATAAAAATGGCTTTTAAAAAAATGAAAAAAAAAACTATTTCCTGATAACTGTATTCTGCATTGTTAGTTAATACCCAAAGACTGTTTGATTAAGTTCAATATTTAAATTTTTTAAAAAGATTTTTTTTTTTTTCTAAATAAACACTTCAGTGACAAGCTGAACAAATGCTGTATTTTGATTGGTCACCTGTGAGACAAAAACATTCAGTACCTCTAAGTACTGTGTTGAACTTGTATTTGTGTCATTTCATTTGGCAATGTTTGGACAGGCGAAGATAATCTGATATCTTCACCTAGTACATAAGTAGTATTTATGGTAAATATTTTTGAACCATGCATTACATTCTGAATATACAAGGATACAAAAAATCTGAGGTACAATTCAGGATCTACTGCTATAATTATGATTAAATTTACTGTGAAAAGTAAAACATGTTTGTGCTAAATTAGCTTATTTAACCTTTTCACCATTGTAGACCATAGTGGACTCATTCAGAACAATGCATGGTAGAGTCTACTAAAGTAACATAGGGATGAAAGGGTTATGACATTGTATAGTAAAATGTAAAGGTAATGTATTATATATAGACTACAGTACATGTATATGTATTATGTAAAGTATTGGTAAGCATATGTAGATTTTACAGTACAATGCTAAAGTGAGTTACACATAGTGTATCATTATTATCATGCTATTTAAGTCGATTGTTAGCTTAATTCATATCAGATAGATTTTAATGTATTTATTTTAATTTCATTTTTAAGTTTGGTGTGTGTAGTCGTTTTGAAGTTGAGGTAAATTTTAATCTGGTAGGGGTTAATTTAGAGATTTTTTTTTTTTAATGGGAATGTACTTATATTTTAGCACAGAGAGAATAACATCATCTGAATTGAATTTTGATGGGTAATATTAACAAATATTTTCTAAGAGAGGAATATACACTAATCTTCGTTGTTTTGTTCGAGTATTTATATATTAACTAATTTACCCCTGAAATTTTCATAGTGTCGAACTATTCCAACCTTTGAATTGGCGAAGTTCAAATGTGTCTTCAGGGGTGAATGAGTTAACATTAATTTTCTATAGAGTTGGCAGTATTTCTCACAGTAAGGATATACATGTAATTTGTTAAAGGGTTGGGAGAGGGTAGTAAGTCTGTTAGAATTTTACTAAAATCATTTAAAGTGTGGAAACTTCCAAAAGACTGTGATGTGAAAGTCTAGAACTTCAAAGGACTTCAAAGGGAAGTAACTCTAAAAGGAAGGAATGTGTGTGTGTATATGCCATTGTAGTTAGCCCCTTAAAGCTGACATAACGCCATTTTGCCATTCCAACCAACGTTGTTGTAGCTTTTAGATTAACATGCTTGTTATGCCCAAAACTGACCAATGTAAATTAGCCAGTGTTAGATGGCAAATAAAATCTGATGGTTTTATTACTTGGTTTGTGTTTTGTATACTGGTCCTTAACAGTTAACTTGCTATTTCATTTTCATTTTCAAATTTGCACAGTAGTTAAGTAGTTTATCAAAGAAGAAAAAGAAATGCAAGCTGCAAAAAAGGACTATTTAACATGTTTGGTTGGGTAAGACACCTGAAGAACTTCGTGTATGTTATAGCCAAGAGAGGTTGGTCTGAACCGCTGGCCCAATCCTGATAGCATGAATGTTTCCTTCTATTCATTCTTAGCAGTTGCATTTAAATATTTGGTATTAAGTTGGGGATAAATGACCACTCAATTTTTACAGGTGAAAATTTGGCTTGGTTTAATTTTGGTGAATGTCGTAACAACAGCATAGGTTATTTGAGGACGTGCCTTCATGTGTTTTGTATGCCTGCATGTGTGCACTGGAGGCAGTGTATGTTGATGTATTTGCCTTCTTGTGATAGCGCGGATCTGATGAAGACTTAATAGTGCTACCTCACAGAAATACACCGTCGAAGCAAGCCAATACAGCATTCCGCCTGGTCACTTTTTACTGACAACAGGTGAACTAGTTGTCTTTACTCCAAATGCTGAACGTTAAGCGGGGTGTAAAAACTACCATTTTTAAACACTTTGGTATGTCCCAGCCTGGAAACAGAATCTATTTCATTCCTCATCAGGGCAGACATATAAGGTATTACCAGGTAAGGCATTAGGAAATAAAACGTAGTTTGAAGTAGGAAGAAATATTAAGATCTCGGATATTCCAACGGGTGAAGCAGGTTTATTTTGGTCACTTTCATGACCCAAAGGAGAGGGCGCAAAAGGAAATCCTCAATTCTGCAGGGATTTCCCACACTAGTCGCTTCTTAAGATAAATTTCTCGATCTCCTGATCTGCAAGAGAAGTATGTCTACCTTTCAAAGGATAAATTATAAGCATTATGTCAGAAGTATTGTATTCAATTAAAGCCATTTCTACGTAAATTAACTATGGAACTAATGCACATAACCTATCCTACCCGGCACAACATTTCGCCCGGTCACATTATAATGACAATTGGTGAACCAGTCGTTATCATTACCCTTAAGGATGTACTCTTCTGAGGTTTCAATCACGTTCAAGTCTCGTTTTGATCTGGTGTAATGGATTTTTGTAATATTTAACACACTAGATTGATCACTTAAATTGTCATGGTGTCGCCATTTTTAATTGTAGCAGGTTCAATTTTGCTGTACAACTTT
>JAULCA010336570.1:0-25265 GCA_032360845.1 Crassadoma gigantea
GTCTAGCTCCTAATTGTTGAGGATATTCATTGCGTCTAGCTCCAAATTGTTGAGGATATTCATTGCGTCTAGCTCCTAATTGTTGAGGATATTCATTGCGTCTAGCTCCAAATTGTTGAGGATATTCATTGCGTCTAGCTCCTTATTGTTGAGGATATCCATTACGTCTAGCTCCTTATTGTTGAGGATATTCATTGTGTATATTTCCTAATGATCTTGTGTTGTTAAGATTGCTGTCATTTATTTATAATCGTCAGATTTACTCCGCCAACCGCAATAATACTGTTACTAAATTAAAGCATGGTATGTAACACGTCGGCTATAAAGAAACTCGTTAATCAGAGAAATGCATAGATGTTAATTCATAAGCATTCTTGTAATATTGTGAAAGACATATATACTTACTGAGGTAAGACAGGCCATAACATCACTTCCCAAAGGTAGAATGGATTGGAACCACGTGTTCCGGAGGAGTAAGTATTCTCCCTCATATATGATATCCGATTGCTGTTTCATTTTTATTGCAGAAACTGCCGACAAATCATTAGTGGTAACTAAAGCGTCTGCTCGCGCAGATCACGTAAAGAAATATCCCATGAATGCTTTGTAAGATATTAGGATGCTTAATATGAATCATATAATATCTGTAGTAGTTGAACCGGTATTTCTTCTGCCGCTTTAAATTAAAGATTTTATAAGCTTTAAATGGCGACTTGTTACATTTGAATTCCATTAAAATAGTATTAGTTAGGTAACATTTAACATGTGCGCGTGATTTCCTATATATATGGTAAACTTCTGCGCTTTGTCATCTAACTTATACTCCCCCTACAATAAGCCTACTATAACCTACAACATGTCACAAAGGGCGACTAATGAGGGCCCCCACATAATTAAGGGCTTTCTAAGGGAACAAATAATCAAATAATGGCGCAAACTGCCTTCGTTAATGCTTTTCCCGACATTATTTATTCTACCACAATGTACACACAAATGTTGACAATTAAATACTTTTTTCTAACAACAGTAAGATGATTTTTCTTAAGTGAAGTCCTAATTTATGGTAAATATCCGACATCACAACTTCACCATACGTATTCTATAAAAATAGCAGGATTTTCCTAACTTTGGTTCGAAAGACTGGATTATTCGGAACAGTTTTGTTTCATACAATAAATTCGATTGCAGCTTGTGAGCAGATATTTCTTCAAGAGCAATATAGTTGGTTCTTGAAAAAAATGGTTTTCTAATTTTTTTAATTTATAGAATACATTATATTCATAATCTTGTTAATTTCATTAATAGAATATCAGTACTTCTAGCATTGTAACATAGCAGTTAACATCCGTGTTCAGACCTTAACATTTTGTGACAAGTTTTCGTAAGTTCTCATTATATAATTAGAAGAAAAACAGCCTGAAACGGTTCATTTTATTCCTATTTCACGTAACACAGTTCATTTTAATGGCAATACCTTGAATTGGAATGCTCTATATATTATTTATTTATTTTACAGATTCAATTGATTTATCCGGCGACGTCAACTTTTTGACAGTCATACCAGGTTCGTTCATACAGAATTATGTTGTTGCACTAGACAGAACCACATATGCCAACTAAAGAAGAAAATCCAAGAATGGAAATCTTAGTCGCCATTTTGTTTTTGTTGACACAGCGCACGTTCGCCGTAAATTTCACCAATATATTACAACAATATGCTCTAACGTGTGGCCACTCACATCTTTGCAACTGGTCGGCAATTCAGAACGTTGTCTTTCCTGCAAAAACTTACGACGGTCCAGATATCTGTCCCAATTGCGCATGTGACAGACAATGTATTGACCGAGGAGATTGTTGCCCGGATGTTCTGTTTCCACACCCAGGATTAGCTTGTCTAAATCTTGCTATAGTCGATCCGAACAACAAAAAGAAACATGCGTTGGCTCTAATAGAATGTCCGGCAAATACGCCAGCGGTATTAGCCGAGAAATGCTCCGGGAAATACAGCAGTATGGAGAAGTTGACATTGACTCCAGTGTCGTCTGCCAGTAACTTAGCTGTTTACAGAAACAAGTTCTGTGCTGAATGTTTTAAGGAAGTTAACACTGTTCCCTGGTCTTTGAATATAGACTGCCCGGGCATGATTGATTTAAATCATCTGACTTCGTACGATGCAATTATAGATATGATTGAGGAAAACTCTTGTTCTATGACGTACAGATCTCCAAACAATCAAAAGTATGTAAGCTGTGATAGACCGAAATTGAGGAAATTTGAAAACATAGATGGCTGCAATACAACAGGAAGGTGGGTCAAGTACGACCCAGACATAGAATGGGCATGTCGGACACTGGATCACCGCTACAAGTACTACAAAAACATTTTCTGCTACATGTGTAACCCAGGGCAACATAGGAGGAGTGATCACGTGGTCGGTATTTGTAACCAAACAGGTGAATGGGCGGTCTTCGATAAAAGCCTCCAGCATGCGTGTGAAACATCTCCAGCGGCCCCGGAAGCATATCCTTTCAAAAACGTCTTTTGTTTCCAATGTAACAGGAATGCTAATGACGACGAAATTTTCATAGATGCAACAATTGATATTGAATCAGATGAACGTGTTTGGATGGAATCATTATTGAAGTTTAGAATCAAATCTTTCGATAACTTACAAGTCTACATAGAGGATCCAATGGATCGTGCCTCTACGATAAACACTACTTACAATTCCTCATTGTACGGTATGACTGTGGAAAACAGGGAGAAGGAAGTTGACATCCAGAAATTGCTTTTTATGCACTTTCTACATTACGGACATCAAAGGTATTGCGACAAGACACTGTCATTTCAGGATGCCCAAGACTCAGTTGGGAACAACTTACCCGTATGTGGATGCGACGTCACGTGCGTTTTAACTTCAGATTGCTGCACCGATTTTGCAATGACGTCTCCCGTACAGATTTCAACACAAATTCCTGGTTTCGTTGTGTCTAAGTGCTACAATACAACTGATATATCATATTTACAGATTTCGTGCGAGAACACTACCACTGATGCTAGCTTTGCCAATATACCGATCACATCTAGTCAATCGAAAGTAGTGTATCGGAACGTCTACTGTTTCCTCTGTAATGAAGGACGTGATTTGTTACCGCCAAAACATTCCATCGGAAATTTTCACATATCGCTATTAGAAGACAAGTTCAATCCGCTGTATTTGAAGATGAAATGCAATTTTCTGATCAAGTATGAAGAATTTTATTTGTTGGGTGAATTTATGAAAAGCATAGAAAATATCGGTCGAGGCATTCGACATGAGAAATGTGTTATAAGTTTTCCTTCACATGGACATAACGACCGATTTCAGGAGAATACATATTCCACCTGTAATGCTACAGGACAATGGGATGTGCACGACCCGGATGTACAATGGGCGTGCGAGAATTATATACCAGACATCACAGATCATGTCAGTCAAGAAATATCTGATTACAGTAACATATTTTGTAGAATCTGCAACACGAATTCAAACAGCGAAACACCCATAGATACTTGTAACGAGACGGGGCACATAGAGCCGACTAATGTCACCATGGCAACCAGATGTGACGTCTACCCAAGGGCACCTTCCATGCTTACTTATAAGAACAAGTTCTGTGCAGAGTGCTACCCCGTGGACACCAAACTCTCCAATAAAAAGTTTTATCAATCAAATAACTACTTCATTGACCCAGACAAGTGTAATGATAAACTGATAGAGGTCATGCAAGTGCTGCAGTCGACCTACAGAAAAATGTTTACATTCAGAGCCCTTTCTGATAATTCTGTTTTAAGCGAAGCAAAAGACGCGAACACCACTGGACGATGTCCAACTGATCAAGTTTTTGATTCAAAGAAGGTGAATATTTATATTTTCTAAAATTACACATCAAGAGCATCATATTTAACCACAGGAAAGATGCTGATTAAATTGCTTTCTATGGATCGATTTTCATAGTACGAATCTCGACACGAGTTATCTCTTTGTCAATGTATGTAAATGATAGAGCATAAGATAGCGTTTTCTTTTAACAAAATAACACTTTTGGACTGAAATATGTATTGATAACATAAACGTAATGAGCTCGGATTGTTCGAGATATCACCGACGCTTTTTCTTAATTATGCAGCTTGTAACTGTTCTATTTGTTGTTCATTGCAGGTTGTGTGTCGTCCATTGCATTGCTCGCAAGGGAAGTATCTAACCGGAAATGCTTGCCGACCATTTTTACCCCACACGACGTTGCTTGGTTACACAATGGCGGTGCGCGTGGTAGTAACTTTCACACAGGTGAATAACGATACAGTTGGCCAGGTGATTGAGTCATTACGAAACGTCATCAGAGATCATATTCCCACAACACTTTACACAGGAACAGAAGACATTGAATTTGTTTCCATGTATTTACTTGTTCCTAAAGGGTGTGACTCCGGCATTGATCCCACTGGTCAACAGTTCCTGCTTCATACGTCTTTCTTCATTGCTGCAATGATAGACAGACTAGCAACTGAAGACAATCTGGTCAATATGACGTCATCAGATTTCAGTGTTATAGTCCAGGATAAAACGTGTCATGTGAAGTTTGAGTACGACCAGGAAGCTCTAGAGTTACCAACAACCATACACACGGCTGACTTAGAGGGTAGCTGTTTCCTCGTCTCTCACGACGACTTCAGCTATGCTTCTGACAAATATAAGTTGAGTTATGTTTCGAAATTTTTAGCATGCCAGCACGTCGAAATCGACGAAGACCAATACGAATCGGAGGATGATGGTTTCCATGTCAACCTCTTGCCGAATGGGCCTAGGTTACACTTTGGTGAATTTCGTAAAACATCTACCTCTAAACGAGTACAGATTTGTCTGGATGACTTTGAACAAATGATGACATCACAAATTGTCGCAGATGAAAATTCAACAAAAGAAACAGCGATGTTCATTCTTCAGGTCATGTCTTTTGTATGCGTTTGTTTGTCAATTCTTGGTCTGTTTGCAACCTTTTTGACCTACTGTTTCTTCTCGTCTCTAAGAACCCTGCCAGGTAAAAACAACATGTGCTTGATATTGTCTTTGTTTTTCTCGCAGTTTCTCACCCAGCTTGGAATATCACAGCCTAAGGACAAGATGCTGTGCGCCATATTTGGTCTCATGATCCACTATTTTTGGCTAGCTACATTTCTCAGTATGAATGTATGTTCCTACCACATGTTTCAAGTGTTTGTGTTCCCACTAAGACAGGTAAAATCGAAGAGAAAAGAGTGTTTGACACATGTCCGATATCTGTTCTACTGTTTAGGTGTGCCCGCTCTGATCATTGCAGTGTATGTGACGATTTCTGTGATTGTGTATGACAGTGTCGGGTACGGGAACGATGAGAAATGCTTTATATCGTCTTTACCTGCCTTTATGGCTACATTCATTGGGCCTGTGTCCCTGATCTGTTTGGTAAATGCTGCGTTCTTCTGCGTCACGGTATATACCATTTCCACGGTCCCTCACGTCTCCTCCAACAAGTCCTCTAGGCGGGAAGTCACTATACACATCAAACTCTTCCTACTGACAGGCATTTCTTGGATATTCCAGCTGATCGACTCATTCGTACCTATCTCTATATTTTCTGTTATAGTAAACTTTGTGAATGCTTCACAGGGTATTTTCCTTTTTATCGCTTATTCTTTAAACCGCCGGGTACGTAAGTTCTATAAACATGGCTTATCTTCTCGGTTCTCCTCCATATCGTCACTTACAAAGTCAAGCAATTCGTCCTCAGTAGAGGAACAACAAGTTTAAGATTGCAACTGGATGTGATATCTGACGCCTCTTCTGTATATGTTATGTTGGCTTAAGGAATCCTGTTCCGAGGCACTTGAGAATTCCAGTGTAATTATTTTATATATTCCCCCTTAACGTCGTTTTAGACATAACTGTAACACCAATGCTCCAAGACACTGCTATTGACATGGAAACTCAATTGGTTACAGCAACAACATATTGATCGGAGGTTTTTTATTCCGATCCCGGTATGTTTTTATTTGAATTAATTATTTATCAAAGCTTAACGGGAAAAATTATTCAATTTAATTTGTTTAAGTAGTGGTTTGGTTTATTTTTGTTTTACATCCTATTAACAGCTATGGCCATTTAAGGACGTGCCAGGTTTTGGTAGTTACAAACTTCAAAAAGGGAATGCTGTACAAAGACTAAATGTTCCGACCTACACCATGTATGCTAAAGTGATATTGATTGTAATGTAACTAGTTACGAACCAGATATACTTCACACATTATATCATCTCATGTCTTTTATAAGTGTCTGCAAATCAATTAAGAACATATGTTTTGTATTCAAAATGCTTCACGTTAGATTTAAATGTGTATACATGTATATATTAAACATATTCATTCAATATTTAAATAAGAGTTATTGCCCCTTTTTCATATTCCATAGGGTGACTACCATGGTACACCGTACTTTGTTCAAACACAAACATGTACCCGCGTAGTTCTTTGTTATTGATATGACTGCTGCATTAGTTGAGAATATTTATTAGTATCCAAAAGATGGCGTGATTTTTTATGCTGATGTTCCAAATTAAAATCACCAACTTGTAGTGCATGTTTACAACATGCTTTCATGAGCTTTCGTTCCATGTGCATATCAACTTTGGGGAACGGATATAAGAAGAGGAAATATCTGTGCGATAAATATATACATTGTATTATATTCATTAAATATTCACTTATGTCTCACGCGCTGTAAATATATGCCTACAAACGAAATTCTTGCACGAAGACTGTAATCGAGCATACTTGATGTATCATCTCTACATCTAGAACAATAGCGGCGACTACGCAATGTAGAGTCTGTTGTTAATGACGTCATATCGTAGAGTATTTCGCACTTGATTGTTACGTAGCCAATAAGTGAAATATAGTCGTGTGTAAGGTTTCATTTCTGTTTCGGGTTGACGTAGCTTAGATGCTTATCTGCGTAGAGGTTTATAAAAATTACATTTGCCAATAAATCTGTTATTCAACTATGAACACGTATATTTTTTTTAATTAATTATAATGTAAATAATTGAAATAGGAAAGATTAACAAATATATTTTATTATTTTTAAATCAATGTTCTTGTATACCTCTTTTGTTGTTGATCAATATGCATTCATTTTTGTTACACATATGTTTTACCAAATAAATTTAATCTAAAAAAACAAACTATTGACTCTCTATGAATATATTATTGTGGTCGGGTGGCACAATGGATAGTACTCTTCCCTTTCATCAAGGCGATTCCCTGATTCCCTTATCGGATATGAAAGGAATGGGGGCACCTTCCCGACTATATTTTATCTTCGGCTATTCCGGTTCTCACCCACACTAAGACCCCCGCGCTTTCACATCCGGGCCAACTAGAGGGATAAATATAAGTTGAAAAACAAATAATGTTTGAATATTTTTTTTATATGAAAAGACATTTTTACCCCTACCTTTATAACCGATTTCTATTGAAGCTGTTGCTGTTTAATAGAAAATGCACAGTATGTAACAGGGACTACGTTGGCTGTGTATTTATACCAAATACAGCAGGAAACATTCACTACGCCGTTTTGTCCGAGGATTCAGTATGAGAGTACACCCGTACACTGTACTAAACTAGCAAATTCACCCAAGGGTTATAAAGCGTCGTCGCCGACAATCTAGCTTGCCATTGAGGCACATTTTTTGCCCACTCCTCTCCTACATTTTTCCCTACTCGCATACTTGTATTTCAGATTTACAATAAAAAGAGTATTGGAGAAAATATATTGACGCTGGTGGTAAGCATTTGCAGACAATTGACGTTACGGTAAGGACTCTCAAAGCACCTAAGTAATTGTACAAGACAATTATATGAAAACGTAGTTCCTAGAAATCGACAAGGTCTTAGTACAATGATACTAAAATGAACAATAAGATGACCTCAATGTGCGGTCACCTTTGGCGTTTCCACCAAATGTCAATTTCCAGAGCCAATATTAAGTCTCTAATCCATTATATCTTCTCCCTCAGTTGATAATTCCACCGCCTATCGAGTAATACAGGGACATTTAATAACACAAAGATGATCTCAAGAAAATACCTATTGATCAGTATTGCGAAATTGTACGCATAATGTGATTAAACCGAAAATGCTTTTATCTCGTGCTAGCCAATATAAACGATCCATTGGTTAATTATATCAAATAATGTTGTCAAGGCAACGCTATAAACACAATCAAAACACTGTACACTTCCTTTATGAGTGTTTGTTTTATGTCGGAAATATTGGTAGGATTATCATCTGATGTGAGCTAACTTCTATCGATGTTAAATCTACATTTCCTGGAATTAAAACTAGGCATAAAAGTAATTCATCGATATTGTTTAATCAACCTGTCAGTAATTGTTAATTGTTAAGCCCTTTACCGGGGACTTCTTATTTACAATCGTTGAGGATATATAGAATATTAACTGAATTCTTTTGTACAGATGGACAAAGCAAAAACATGGCCTCTCTTTGTAACATGTCATTAAGATATTAAAGATTAATAACAAAACACAATCGGGTAAAATAAGCTAAAAGATATATCGACAAATGTGTGTTTTTTTTAAATTACACAGGTTAGGTAATGAGGATAAAACACTAATAGAAAAAGACCGTCACTAGGCATATCAGCCTTATTATCTCAATCAGTGTTTCATTGGTACATGGACGTTACACTTAATAATTATTTGTAAACATTTTATTTATCCGACCATGTTGTTTACATTAGTTTCTATATGGAAATTAATAACATGTGTATTTGCATTGAGCCTTCAAAGTGCATGAAACCACAAGAGTAATATTCCCAAGCGGCCATAATTCTGTTGATTATATTGTCTGCTAAACAGCTAGATATCACCACATGAAACAACTAGCTTCTAATTGTTTGTTCGAGAGGTTCTACGTCCATCATCAAGGAGACGAAAACCGTCTGACCATGTGGCCTCCTTTTTCAGTCCTTCTAAAATCAAATTGAATTTCACATAAAACAGAAACGTATTCTTAGGGAAAAAACCATTGTTACAGGTTTACAGCGTGTGGATAAAAGATTATTTCTCCTTAAATTCCAGCAACATAGTTACAGCCAACATCGGGGACTAAAAGCTCACCAGCAGAACCAAAGAGTCAACCATGCCAGCATATATTCCAGCTACAAAATTACAGCGAACCTCGGGTCGGATTGTTCACAAACAGAATCAAAGGGGCAATCATGCCAGGATCAATTCAAGCTAAAAAAGTTGCAGCCACCTTTGGGGTCGGATAGTTCACAAGCAGAATCAAAGAGTCAATCATGCCAGGATAAATTCAAGCTACAAAATTACAACCATCCTGGGGGTCGGATATTCACCAGCAGAATCAAAGAGTCAATCATACCAGGATAAATTCCAGCTACAAAATTACAACCATCCTTGAGATCGGATTGTTCACAAGCAGAATCAAAAGTCAACCATGCCAGGATCAATTCCAGCTAAAAAAGTTGCAGCCACCCTTGGGGTCGGATAGTTCACCAGCAGAATCAAAGAGTCAATCACGCCAGGATAAATTCAAGCTACAAAATTACAGCCATCCTGGGGGTCGGATATTCACCAGCAGAATCAATGAGTCAAGCATACCAGGATCAATTCCAGCTAAAAAAGTTGCAGCCACCCTTGGGGTCGGATAGTTCACCAGCAGAATCAAAGAGTCAATCACGCCAGGATAAATTCAAGCTACAAAATTACAACCATCCTGGGGATCGGATTGTTCACAAGCAGAATCAAAGAGTCAATCATGCCAGGATAAATTCCAGCTACCAAATTTAAGCCATCCTGGGGGTCGGATATTCATCAGCAGAATCAAAGAGTCAATCATTCAAGGATAAAATTCAGCTACAAAATTACAGCCATCCTGGACGAAGATGAGGTACCATTTAATGACTAGACTGTGTCTCAGAGGTGATACTGCTACCTCTGTACTTTGATTACGAGGAATCAATTTTGAGCATGTTTCAAAGACAAGAACACGTACAACACGAATTATTATGATCCTTTTCATCCTTGTCTTATCACTAATCCAGTACACACACATCCTGAACTACACTTGTAACTGGGACCCATATTAATGCACGTTAAAGAGTAAAATTTCCTTCGATACCGTATGGTAAAAAGTCTGGAAAAAAAATTAAATATGCGTATTACTTCAACATTTCACTTATCTTTCCTTTTGGTAATAAGCTATATGCAAATATTTAAACAAACATAAAGAAATTATAATTATTAGTTTTAATAAAACTCAACTTAAAAATGTGAAACATTGTTAGACTATTTACCCAAAAGTCTAACATTTTCTGAGGTCTATAAGGTCTTTTTATCACCAAAACATAAACTGCGCCAAAAATCATGAAACCGCTCTCATGCTCAAACTCGGATTCTCTACTAAAGCTAAATTTCGTATTCTGTTGATAAATTGATAAAATTTACTTTTTATTGGTGATTTGGAAGAGTTTTGGAGACATTCAAAACCAAGTAATGTTTTCAATGCTTACACTTATACTTTTTGACCACGTCACATGATGAAAGCGAGTTCCAAGAAAGATGGTTTGGACAGAGAACCCATACTTGAGCATGATAACTTTCAGTTCCTGGTGCAACATAGTTCATGAGAATTAATATAACACATGCGGAAGAAAGGTCAAATAAAACTATCGGTCATGGATGTGAAAAGATTAACGTGTATGCATTCAGAATCATTGGAAAAATATAATACCAAGACTTACAGAAATACCATGAATCGAATGCATTTGTGACATGTCCTTTACACAAAATACGTTTTCTGGAAAGATGTGTTCTGTTCATGAACTTATATACACATATACAAAGTAACGTAGTAGGTTATCTACATAAAGTGGTCATCAAAACGGCCGATTTCCTACTTAGCGGATCTCTTGATATGGTCATGACTAATGACATGGTCATTATGTCTGGATTATTAGCGACAAACACACGTTTCTGGACTGGACAGGAAACTTAATGACGGATGACATTTGCAATACGGGGGAAATGTACCCTCCGGAGTGCTGGTTCCGCTCCCGGCTATTGGTTGATAATGTCTCCAATAATTAATTGGTTTGTTCTCCAATTATGTCAATTATATTCTCGATTTTGTCATTGTGTCGTGAAGTTTATATATGTTTTTTATTACGTTAACATTTAATGTATAACGGATAATGTCAATGAGACGCTTTTCTATATAGATTGTCCTTTGGTGTTGACATGGTACATTATGTTGTCCTTGTGTCCTGACGCTGTGTCATGTTTTGTCATTGTGTGTTGACACTTTGGTATAGTTTGTCCTGGTGTGTTGACACTCTGATTTTATTTATCCTTGAGCGGTATGTTTTGTCTTTGTCTGTTTACAGTGTCGCCTTATTTGCCCTGATACACTGTCGTTGTGATGTTGTTTTGTCCTCGTGTATTGACGTGGTGGTTTATTTTGTCCTTGTGTGATGACGCTTTGGTATATTTTGTCCTGGTGTGTTGAAACTCTGATTTTATTTATCCTGAAGCTGTAAGTTTGGTCTTTGTCTGTTTACAGTGTCGTCTTATTTGTCCTTGTATGTTGACGCTGTGACTGTATTTGTCATAGTTTGTTGACACTGTGGTCTAATTTGTCCTTGTGTATTGACGCTGTGACTGTATTTGTCATAGTTTGTTGACACTGTGGTCTAATTTGTCCTTGTGTATTGACGCTGTGACTGTATTTGTCATAGTTTGTTGACACTGTGGTCTAATTTGTCCTTGTGTATTGACGCTGTGACCGTATTTGTCATAGTTTGTTGACACTGTGGTCTAATTTGTCCTTGTGTATTAACGCTGTGGCCTTATTTGTCATAGTTTGTTGGCCCTGTAGTCTAATATTTGTCCTTGTAAGAACGTTTATTCTGAAATGGGCTATGAATAGTTACGTAAACATAAACGATATACATTGTGTATATAAACATTGTGCATTACCATATCTGTCATGTCATGTTACAAAACAATATCACGTACAGTGTGTTAAAGTGATTGTCACCTTGTCACCACTGCAGTGCTATTATAACGTTACAATAACAGATACAGTACTTCAGACAGGTGGAGGACAAACTACCTTTTCATATTACATCTTGTACTTTTAGATATATAAGCAGTATGATTGGTATTCAAGTACAGTAACGCTCAGCTCACTGATGACGTCATTCAGAGAATGTTATAGTTATTTAAAATGCTATTCTATTATTTATATTGGGAAATCACGGCCTGACAAAGCCGATGAAAATTGTTTCAGATTGCGAACAATTAATTACAAACTATTTAAACAGTCAACATGGCCATTTGCTTTATTGCTCTTGTATATTATAAAACGTGGTGTTCGCATTACCGGTACTCGGTTTTGTGTGATAAATTGATATGTTTTGAATAAAACAAACTATCAATCACGTGTACATTTCCGCTTTATCGGGACAGAAGATGTTTTTATGTTTCACGCCTGTCCTGGGGTTTCCTGCCAGTCGTTGTAATTACGGGGTTGCCACGGATCAATATCAGGGTTTATATAGAGACCGCACTAGAATGCTAAGAGCAAGAATAACATTGTGTTCTCCAGGTAAGTCTGTAATGTAATGATATAGTCTTTGCTCTGCCATAAAGCAATGACAAATATGTTTTTTGTTTTAAAGAATGCCAATTTGATGCAGTTTGTACTGCTCTTAAATTAGTTTTACTAGAATTTCATTATGTTTAGAAGATTTAACATTTTTGAGATTATAGCACTCTTATCTACGAATAATATGTATACATATTGTGTATCAGATTATTTTTATCTTTTTTATATATATAACTATTATATAATAAATAAAAAAAGTTATTAAAGGAAATGCAGCTTTTAACTTTATTTAAACAATCAAATATGGCATACTGTAGGAAACAATACAATCTATTTAACTCTTCATGAAAAAAATGAATTCTAAATGAAAATCAAGTGTCATTTCATCACTTAGCGAGCGAATGGGTTGCTTTATTGTGTCCATAAACATCTTCAAATTTATTAATCTTGATGAATATTTTGTTCATATCTGGGTATCGCATAGTTTGGAATAGTTGTTAAGACATTGTAACATTCACGACTGAATTAATAACGTTACTTTATTCAATGCTCATATGATAAGAGGGAGAAAACCATTAATTCACACAGGACATGTTTGTGTACCAGCACGAGACATACGACATGTTATCCATTGGAATTCATATTCTGTGGTCCGAGAAGATATATTTAACATAATTTCATCGTCAATGAATTTTACCTACTGGTCATCACTGCAGCAAACTGATCAAAACTATTTAATTTGTCTTTTTTATTTGTCAAAGCAGGGAGAGAGAACAAGGAAAAAGAGAAGAATCGCGCGATTTGAAGTGGACAAGCTTTGATATCACTATCAATCACTTTTACAACAAGAAGGTTCTACACCATCGTGACCACCATTACACCTTACTGAGGAACACCTTAACTGTATTTGCGACATTAAAAGCCAGATATGATCCTCCATTACCTCTTGGTTATCTGGTCACTACCTCCAATGCTAGTTCATTCCATTGAGCTTGGTCAACGGATAAACACCACTAGCATACTGACAGAATACACACTTGTGTGTGGATTTGATTACATGTGTGACCCAACTTCCGTAACATTGTCGGGCAATCAGAAAACCCCAACACCTATGGGATATTCTCACATAATTACGTGCCCATATTGTTCATGCAATATGACAAGCTGCTTTGTTGAAAAGAACTGTTGTCCGGATATCGTGTTCCGGTATCCCGATATGTCGTGTGTTAGCCTGGTACTGTCTAACGACACTCATGGAGATACGGTACTGATGGTGACGACTTGTCCGCCAGGTACCGCTCCGGACGTCAACACAACATGTACAATAGATGGAAACAACAATGCCAACATAATAACGCTAGTTCCTGTGTCCTCCACGACAGACAACGTTGTCTTCAGAAACGCCAACTGTGCAAAATGTCACGGACAAGGAAACAGTTATACAAATTGGAACTTTAATATAGAATGTGACCGAATTGTAGACATCAACCACTTGTCAAGTTACGAGGAAATATTCCAATCCGGCCTAGATAACATGTGTGAGATGAGCTATCAATCACCTCGTACGCTTGGCCACTTAACATGTGCCGGAGAAGATATCTACCCAAACTTAAAATCGTGCAATATTACTGGACACTGGTCAGTGTATGATGCAGCTATAGATTTCGCTTGCAGAAATATCCGGTCACCATATCGAGGATTTGACAACATTTTCTGTTTTGTATGTAACCCCAGTAAGCCAGAGACCACCCCCCTTATTTCTGCTTGTAATGAAACAGGGATGTGGGACACGTATGATTCTGAGTTGGAATCGGCATGTCTTCAATATCCACAATCACAGATAGCATATCCCTTTAAAAACAGGTTTTGTTATTTGTGTAATAGAATCAACAACATGTCTGTCATATTTATGGACGCACGAATCGATACACTTCGGGAGAAATGGGAATATTTTTACGATAATTCATATGAAGCAGTATTCGGGATAAAATCTTTCCGCCATGAAGAGATACTTGATGTAAACATACCCAAAGTCATATTCAACTCTTCTGACATTTTATCTTACGATCGGTTCAGTGCTAACGTAAATGTTTCCAAACTGTTATTTCTTCATTACCTCCATTACGGATTCGAAGGACGCTGCCCCGATATGGCAGCAGACGACACCTTTGATCCATACAAGCAATGCATATGTAACCCTATGTGCGTAACAACTTCGTGGTGCTGTCCTGAGTTTGCAATGAGTGGACCAGTAAAATATGCCAACGAATTCGTGCACTCACTTTCGGTTTCAAAATGTTACAGAAATAAAGAGTTTGCTAACTTTTCTCTGCAAGAAAAGTGTGAAGTAGACCGGCCATCTTTTGGTATTTTTCATATTCCAGTCAGATCTAGAAACTCGGGTATTCTGTATCGTAACGTATACTGTTTTCTTTGTAATGAGGGACATGAAGTGACAAACGACGTCAGGACAGAACCAGAATACGACCCACTAGACATTATGATCAAATGCAATTTTACGTTTCAAACCGAACGATATGTATTCCTGCAAGATATGCTGACTGATTTCACTCGAATGGAATATGACGGGAAAGGAGAACATTGTACCATTTCCACCGTTTATGACCTGTATGACGATTCAAAACTTATTCCGGATACTATAAACACGTGTAATGTTACCGGAAACTGGAATGTTTATGATTTCGATATCGAATGGGCTTGCCTTCACTACTTTTCCGAGATCACAAGTGATTTTTTTCTTAAAAACTATAAAAACATATTTTGTGAGATGTGCAACACGGCACTTGATACTGGTGTAGAATTCGCGTCGTGTAACCTAAACGGATCCCATGTGGAGAATAATTCTACTATCAGTGACGATTGTGAAAGATATCCACATGTGACTTCTATGAAGCCTTATAAAAACTATTTTTGTATGCTATGTAATCCCATACCACCTTTACCTCCTATGTTCACAGATACTGCAGTAACCACGTACGTCAACTCGTGGAATAACCACCCGTTCTGTGAATCGAGTGTTTCTGACGTACTGTTTTATGAGGTTTTTGCATCAACAATAAGGACTGTATTTTCCATCAGCGCTCCGCCAGACTTACCAAGCGGTGTGGACGATGTATTCACCACGTATGGAAATCATTGTATGGAAAACGAAATTTACGACATGGAAAAGGTATTTACCACTTTTCTTGCATTTAAAATTCGTAACAATGCACATGCATCGAATTTTGATTTTGTAATGAATATTTTTTATTTTCTTTTGGTTCACACAAAGCCAGTTCAACATATTACATGATAATATATATCATTTCAATAATAAATGTTAAACAATAAATTTTCTTTCTACCATTACTTATTTTCTTTCAGGTAATTACTAATTAGTTAAATAACTGTTCCAATGGACGCCATTTTTCAGTAACTTCGTTAACTGTTTTTGATCTGTATAACTTGTAAGCTAAATATTCAATTTCTCGATAGTGTTTTAAAAAACATTAATACACCTTCTATTGACGGTATACTAGACTTAAATTAACAGATATAAATGTAACGTCTTATTATCGAAAAGAAATAATTTAGCAATATGTAATTGTTTTCACCGGAGTAACCTAAGATGGCGTCCTTTGTACTTATTACAAGTTCTATATAACAATTCACATAAAGTAAGCCCGAAAAAGTTCTTCAAATAGTGTACACATGAATATATTGCCAAAAATGATGATACATATCTTTATCTTCATAGTTACAAAAAGTACATTTCTTATTATCTTTTAAACCAAATTTAAATAGAAGCGTATTTGGGCATAGTATTCTGTGATATATTTCATACAGATATTTTTTTTCAAAAATACATCATGAGTGCAACCCCTCGCCTCTCCAGGAGTAAACCGGATTCATAACGTTACAACAATGGCATAGTTACTTTTGTGAAGTAATTTTTTAGACGATATAGGGGAAAAGGGCGTATACAACATGGGACAGCAGTAAATAAATCAGATAGCTTTTATGTTTAAACACTAACAATTTATTTCATTTCTGAAAATGAAATTTCATTATGAGATTAGTGCTGTTTTACTCATAAAGCATATGCATGGCACATTTTTTAGCTTACGAAGTTACGCAAATATTTTTTAAGCATAATAAAGTTGGGTTTTTGGTCAGTTACGAAGAAGATATTATAAAAAAAGTTAACGCGAGTATACACTTGATGTTAGAATGCAGTGATGACACTCTCACACTTGAGTACGAAAGAGTAGACTCGGATCTTTTCGCCGAAAGACAGCCTCAGTGTTTCTACGACCATGACGAACAAATATGGCGACAGAGGGTCATCCTGACGTACTACTCTTTTGACCTGGAAACAAAATGAGCAAAATCATTTATTTATAACGCAACTGGTGACGTCATCATATTAAAGTTTTATCCATATTCAGATACCCTCATCGAAACTCGGAATATATATATGTAAATGCAATATATTGAACTGGTACATGAGCTATTAAAAAGGTGCACAACCAGGTTAACGAAGTAAAATTACGGCATTAAGGTTGATGTAATGATAAAAATTACTCATCAGATTTGAAACATGTCAATCTCTTAAGCGACCCAACTAAATGTTACGAAATATCATGTTATTTGAAGATCATTTATATATCTAGGTCATGTGGGGCATTATTTTTCTTTAACTATGTGTGGAGAGGTAAACCGGCCTCACAAGAAGATGGTTGTTGCTACGGGAAAGTACAAAACAAATAGTAAAACGCCCGGGAACCATATTTTACCAGTATATATGTGTAAAACAAATTGACCTTTGACGTTTAACACTACTTAAACTTCATATTAAATGTCCTTTCTTAACGTTCAATATTTTTATAAAAGAGCTAGATTTATTATAAACATTATTGAACTTTTCAGCTTCACTGTTTATAACATATCTAGCGCGTTTATATAATCACAAAATTGTATCAAATGGCACATCATATAAAGTTCATTTACCGATTAAGGTTACTTAACCTATGTTTTCTTATTTTTGTAATGCTAAAATGTTTTTTCAGGGGAGTTTACTATGCTTTTAGTGGTATCGAATGGTAACATCCATCTTTATTTGATGTCGAAAATATGTTGGTGTTTGTCTCTTTGTGATAGCACGGAACTGATGCCGATTTTATAGTGCTACCTCACTGAAACATACTGCCAAGGACACTCAGCAGGACATCCCACCCGGTCACATTATACTGACAACGGGCGAACCAGTCGTCCCACTCCTAAACTGCTGAGCGTTAAGCAGGAGTAGAAACTCCCATTTTTATAGACTTTGGTATGTCTCGGCCAGGGGACAGAACCCATGTACAAGTTCAATATATACAAATAACATATTAAATAATATAATAAAGTTCCGATTTTAATCCAATTCCGATCTTTGAACATGACTTATAAGGGGGTTGAAATTTTAGGTGACTACAGCATCTTTTAGGGGGCTTGTTGAACCTTAACGACCGTTTCTTTGCGAAAAGTATTTCGAGAATATTATACTAGCATAGCATGTGTATTGTATACACTGACAGAGCCTTTAGCACGTGCGCTTAATACATCTCCAACTTACCTGAATCACGAGTCACACCATGGGAGCTTGCTCGTAGGAATATATCAATAGAGCATGTTACGAAACAGATACATGTAAGTGAAGCACCTTTTATCTCCTTTATCTTATTAACGCAATTGTCACGCTTTGCTTCAATACTTTGAATTACAAACAAATTAACACAACGCGTAAGTGTTATAAAAAAAGTTACCGATACATTAGTTTGTCTCAAATGCAGAGGTGTGATTGTAAAAGTACTTAGCGCTACGAACTTTACAATCAAAATGCTGACTAAGATAACTGGAAAAGAAGGTGTTTAACATAGACATAGACGAGTTTATTTCATACAGTTTGCCACAAAAAAATGATACAATTTTGAGTCCCTTCACATTTTCCCAGGTCCCTATATCTACCTCTTTTTACCAGCATCAGGAATTGCGCTCCTTTTAAGTAGATTGATAATATTTTGACCGCTCCTCTTGTCTTATCTGCCTTCGTTCTGCAAGAAGTTCATGTCGTAGTTTGGTCAGAGAGGGTGGAAGGTCTGGTACAACAGCAAATCCTCACTATGGTTCCAGTACCGACAACGCTTGGTTGAGGATGATGTCTCGGTCCATAGGTGATAGGAATCTAACGATAATGTTCCGCCGCTTGCCTATTTGGCCATAAGGTAACCTGTGTACCGCTTGAAAAAACATCTGTACGACAACATCATCGTTTATCTTAAGGGAATTCTTAAAGAAGTTCGGAATAGCTACAAGAGAGTCCATAGGCTTCTCCCTTAGCTTCACCCTTTATTCCTCTTACCACTAGGTTCCATTTTCTGCCCCACACCTCAAGCGCTAAGCTTTCATCTGATCCTTTCTTTATCTTATCTTTTATGTTTGGTATGGTAGCTTCTTGAATAGTTTTATTCACTTCATGGAGATTTTCCACCGAGAAATCCAGAAATTCAATTTATCTTATGTTGTGTCTACTCTTTTCTTTATACTGGAAATGTCAGCATCAAGCTTTTGAAAATGTTGCAATTTCTCAAAACATTTACATGTTCTGGATATCAGTACATGTATACTCAGATATATTTGTATGTATGGCGTCACCGTCCCAGGGTGTGACATATAGTATAAACCCTAGTGATATAAGCAAGATAGTTCCAATATGCACTTTCACATAAATTTTATACAATTAAAAGTCACAGCATTGATGAATTACGTCTCCTGTACAAGTCTTCAAGGGATAAGAGGACACGGTTATGTGCCTAACACCAGAGTCGGTCTCGTGCGTCCTTACCCTGTACCTGTCATACCAGAAGTTTCCATGCATCGTACTTTTATTGACATAAAAATTTAACTAAAATTGAAAACAAAAAACAAAAATAAAACAAAAAACAAACAAAACAAACAACAAAAACAAACAAAAAGCAAACAAAAACCGGGATGGGGTTGGTTGGTTAAAGAAACAAATCAAAACAATAGAACACAATCCCTAGCAATAATGGTTATGAAGCAGATAGGTTCCTTACTTTGCATTCTCGATACTCCAGAAGTTGCGCTCTAAACTGAGCCTTTGAGCTTGTCATAACATACTCTAGGATCAGAGAGCGTACTTGAGCTACGGGAGTAACGAGAATGCCCATTGTGCTACCGTAAATAATAGATATACTTTTACTACTTCTCTGTAACACTTCTATATATGGCTTCAAGAAATGTTCTAGTACTCTGAAACCTCCACATGTCCCAATTATTAAAATATACAATAGTAACCCAATGTAAAGCAAATGTAATTCAAAAATTGAAATTAGGACAAAATCATTTAAAGAAAAAAGAAATAAACATACACTCAACTCGAGCAATATAGTAGAAGATGAAGTGCTAAAAAGGTTTCACATTGTATAATAGAATACATAATTGGGTTATCTCGAATTCGATTAACAAAAACTAATTTTAATTGAACATCTAATTAGGTACCGAAAAACATAATTCTTATATTTTCATTTAAATAATGAACTGAAATACACATCAATCCGGCTGAAGAAGCCATATGAAGGCCTAGCGGTTGATCTTGCGTTATATTACGTTCGAACGTGTGAATAATTCGAACCTTGTCTGTCTACTCACACTTATTGCAAACGATATAACGGGCACTTAATTTGTTTTTAGCTATATAATAGGGAATTTATTAACTAACTAAAAATTGGTTTAGGATTGAATAAAAACAAATTACTTATTTAAGCACTATTTGATTTAATTACCAAACGCAAGATAGTATACAAACAATAATAGAGGAATCGGAAAACAATGATGTTGCTTTGATAATTTTCTATTTGTTTAATTGTACCTAACCTTATAAAACAATTCATTCATCACCGCCAAACACTTATTGTAATGTACGAATGTAACTGTATCTTTTAATGAGCAGAATATATTATTTTTGCAGTGTACTGAGTTCACATCTAAGTCTAAATTCCAAAGTTATCGGAACAATGTCTAGACAGTGATCAGTGAGACTACATTGTTCAAAAACGCTACTCCTGTTTCTATTTTGATTCCATTTTAATTGGCTTATTTTCATAATATTGTGTTTATTGCAAAACTGGACTTTTTGTTTTGCAGGGTTGATTCCCTCCAGCGTATTGTTTATCAATGTATTAGGAACTATACATAGCTGGGGATATTGTGATTAGCTTCCAGATTAATGGGTCACTTATTCTGACCAATCCTTTTGAAGAATATATTTATACCTGTCAACTGTTTACCTTGCTACTTATTTATGTTTGCTTTATTTCAGAGTTCTTGCATTTTACAAGAATGCGCTGGGGGAAAGATTTTGAAAGGTGAAAACTGCATTCCTCTCATTCAGTTGACATCCTTCCTGGGATACACTTTGGCGCTAAGGCTCACAGGAAGTGTACTTTCATCTGAGAATATAACAATGGAAAACATTTTATACGATTTGGAAAACATTGTATATAGTTATATAGCATCTGAGTTGAGTACCCGGCTGCATATTGTATCTTCGTACATATCAACACCTAACCGTTGCAGACAACTTATACATTTAGGTGAAACGATAAACATCACGACTCCGTTGTACGCGTCCTTCTATATTGAGGCCGTGGTGAACAGGTATGAAGCAGAAAGTAAGTTGATAAACCTGACAAACAGAACAATTACCAACAAAACTGACGTATTAAATACTGATATACTGGTTGAGACACACTATTCAGCTTTAGATTTGCCAGGGGAGATCATTTTGTTAGATTTTGAAGAAAATTGTTTCCGTGTAACACAAAAAGAGTTGAAATATGATAAGAATGCTTACAGGTTGAAATTAGTATCGAAGTTATTGTTGTGTCCACGTGTAAGAATCGATAAGGACAGATACGAAATTGACAGCAGTTCGCGCAGGATGACATTACTGCCAAACGGACCAGTTCTCACTTTTGAAAATTACGAACTCTTAGTCAACCATTCAGCGGTAATTTGCGTAGAAGACTTTAAAGAAATGATGGGAGGTAGGACGTCGGAGTCAAAACAGGATTTGCTGTCGTCAATTCTTGGTATTCTGACATTTTTGTGCACGTGTTTATCAATGTTGTGTCTTATCATCACCTTCCTGACGTACTGTTTCTTTGCCGAACTACGTACCATACCTGGTAAAAACAACATGTGTCTCATATTCTCTCTTTTCTTCTCCCAAGGTCTGACGCAGTTCGGGATGTTACAAACTCAACACACAATTCCATGTGTGATCATAGCCATCTTTATTCACTTTTTCTGGTTATCTACCTTCTTCAGTATGAACATATGTTCCTTTCATATGTTTAGGGTGTTTGTTTTTCCGTTGAAGGAGGTAAAACGAGCCCATAGATGGACATGCTTTTGGTACATCTGTTATATTTTCGGTATGTCGGCCTTGATTGTGACTCTTTATATAGCATTGTCTGTGACTGTGTTTGAGGTTGATAACCTTGGATACACAGGAAATGGAAAATGTTTCCTCACATCTTTTGAGTCAGTGATCGCTACTTTCATATCGCCTGTAATGTTAGTCTGTGTATTCAACATCGTCTTCTTTGTCGTAGTTGCTTACAAAATTTCAACGGCACCAAAAGTTCCATCGAACAAAAACGTACGTCAGGAATTTCCTCTTTATGTTAAACTGTTTGTTCTTACTGGTGCGACGTGGATTTTTCAAATCATAGATGCATTTATCCCTTTGTCAGTTTTTTCTATCATCTCTGGAATTATGAATTCCTCACAGGGAGTTTTTATCTTCTTGTCATACTCTGTAAATAGCCGTGTTCGAAAATTCTACAAAGAAAGACTATCTAGTACCAGGACTTCTGGTGTATCACAGAAAAGGGAATATGGTGGAAAGCCGAGCTATGAGAGTTTTCAAAGTGATGAGCAAGCACACTCGGATTCACGTCTATGAATTACTTGTTTTGGGTAAAATATAATCACCAATAATCACTTATGTTATGGAAATTATTCAGACGTGTAGTCTTGATAACGTTCATGCTTGCAACTGAATAGCAGGCTTTTCCATTTACAAAGTAAGATTACAGTTCACAAATATGTAAATCAATAAATAATAAACCAATAGCTAATGCAATGTTTGATATGTAAATAATTAAATTAAAAAGTCCTGCAATTAGGTACTGCGAAAAAGATGGGCGTTGCCCTTACATCATGTGTCAGCCACCATGATTTCTCCTGCTCATTAAACTTTGTGATGGTCTGTCAATGTGGAAAAAAATCCCAAAAATCGCAATTACATTAAAAACAATGAGCCACAGGAAAAGAATTACCCTTAAAATTGGTAACAAAGAGGTATTCAGTAAAAAAAACTTTAAATTAAACAAAACTCATCCTAAATAGACAGAAATTGTTTTAGTATCGAGTGTAACGCCTATGAGCATCAATTATAACTTCAAAACGTCTGCGCATGCCCCGAATCAGATCGCATATCCAGTTTTGTGGGATAGCATTCCACTCATCTACCAAAGCTGTTCCCGGCTCATGGAACGTTCTTAGCTGACGTTTCTGGCAGAAAGAGCATTAATTCGGCGAGTGGGCTGGCCAATCCATTCGTTTAATAGTTTTCTTGCTGTAGTTACTGCTCAGTCACACTTGCTCTCTATGGCCTAGTATAATCGTCCATACGGATGAAGTTAGAGACGATAGCGCCAGCGCAGGGTCTGACATAGGCATCAAGGATTTTATCGCAGTAAATCCGGACCATTACGGTACCATTATGGAAGACATAGTAATCAGTATTTCCACGAAGGCTTATGGCTCCCCACATCATCACTGAACCTCCGCCGATATCGGTCATGTTTCACGACGTTACCTGCCTGGAACCTCTCCCCAGGTTGTCTCCATACTTTAACGCGTCTGTCAGTCAGAATCAGAGACAGAATCTCGACTCGTCAGTAGAAGGAACCGGTTCCAATTCCTGAGGAGTCCAAGTGCTGTGAGCTTGGGCTCAATCTAATCGGTCCCTAACATGGCGAGCACTTAAGGAAACTCGTATAGCTGGTCTACTAGACATTAAATCAGCAGAGTGGCTACCCGGGTACCAGAAGCATTTAGGAGGTCATTTCGTAAAGCTGTGGCAGTCTGGAACCTGTGAAGCCGTGCCTGTCTGAGCAAAAATTGGTCTTGGCGCTGCGTTGTAGCCCTAGAACAACCTCCAGCATGACGTCTGAAAGGGTTTCCGTTAGTTTGGAAACGATTCCACACTTTGAGGCACCACACTTTGAATCACCCTAAGGTCTGCCACAAGCTGACGTTGAGACATGCTAGCTTGCAGTATTTCTATCCCACTATTAATTTCAACGTTATTTAGCCGTTGTCTGGTTCGACTTCGTGCCATATGAAAACAAAAACACGCAAACAATATTCATCAAATTAATTTCCGTAACAATTTGAATAACGCCTTACTTAGCCTAGCTTAGCTTTTAAAAGAGGTACACGTGGAAAAGCGTGCACGCGCTTTTATGTTTGACTGAACACACCCATACAGGACGATTTAGAAGGCTAACATATTCGCCCAAAAGAGTACGTAATGAAATATCATATCCTTTCTAACATTTTGGGTATCTTTTTTTTTCAAAATAAAGGTGATCCTTAGCAAAATGTGAGTAGTATATACAGTGAAACCTCGCTATTAAGACCACCTTTGGGACTGGGCAAAAGTGGTCTTAATAGCGAGGTGGTCTTAATAGTGAGGTGGATAAGATTGACCGCCAGGAACAGTAACTCTGTTTAAAATGAATATACATTAGCCACCATCGCACTAAGGTAACAGTTTACCTTTAAATCGGTAAGTAAATACCCGCCACTGCAAACCGGAGAGAAAAAATAACATTTGTTCATGATGGCATGTATAACGAGGATGAGAAAGTATTAAAAGAAAATATTTAAAAAGTTCACTTTGTTCCAATATTTTCCTATACCAATTAAGATATAATTAAAAGTGCTTTCGTATATTTACCCCAATATCTATCGCATTATTTATATAAGTCTGTTCATGATATTTCTGTCTTCTTGGCTGATATTTTTGTGTTCTTGGCTGATAGCTTGTCTTCTTGGCTGATAACTTGTCTTCTTGGCTGATAGGCGATCATGTAGACATGCTTTTACAAGATAGTTAATTCAATCAATCAAATCACTAATATACTGACATCGCTCGCTAACACGTGAAATCAATCCTTAGCAGACTACAGCTACTTTTTGATAAATCTAAATGTTCATCAGTCGTGAATAGAATAATTTGTTTTTTTTAATATAGGCAAATTTGCACGTATGTTCCGTCCAAAAACGATGCAAGGGAAATAACTGATATCAAAATCCGATTTAAATTCATACTAAAGCAAATATCTAAATTATTGAATGATTTTACATCCAATATTTTATTAGATGTATCGTGAATGTGG
>JAULCA010336904.1:0-12484 GCA_032360845.1 Crassadoma gigantea
GTGGGATAATGTAGTTTACATAAGAATGTATATAGAGTGGGATAATGTAGTTTACATAAGAATGTATATAGAGTGGGCTAATGTAGTTTACATAAGAATGTATATAGAGTGGGATAATGTAGTTTACATAAGAATGTATATAGAGTGGGATAATGTTGTTGAAGGTCTGGTTTATACAGGTTAACTGTTTACACTGGTTTCAGTTAATTTGGTAATTCTGTAGATGTATAATACATAGTTTTCAACAATAGTTTGTTTTGAGCGAGGTGTGTATGGTGTTCACTTTACAAATTGTATTCATCACTTGAGCGGTAATCTTTTTTTTGTAATCACAGAATCTAGAAACACTTAGTGACAGCAAGTGACAAATCTTCTCAGAGCAGCGATCCTTTCCAGAGCAGGGTTTTGCTCATACTCATGTTTCTTTGCATAAGCTGAGACCAGGTAAGCTCTGATGGCCCTAGGGTAGTCCCCAAAGGTTTCGTAACATATTCCCAACAGTGTATGCACCTTCCAGCAGTGGCTATCTAACTTGACCTCCATCATGTTACATAGAGCTAGATCACGTCCCCTTTTGTCTCCAAGCTCATGACAGCACAGGAAGGACAGAAACACAGCATATGGCATTGGGGTAATTAACACACCACCATATGATTTTGTTAATGCTTCCAGGTGAAGATGCGGAAGATGCATAAGTTTTTCGTCCACACAAATGTCTTGTGTGAATGTTTTCTTCAGTTTGTAAATTGAGGTATATCCTTTACCACAGTATTGCTTCATATACATTGCTTTATGTTTTTCTGGCAAGAGAGTTCCTAGACGGTTGTAATATAATGGCTGTGAAGTTATGCATTTACATATCTGTAGGGCATTCAAGTAGTTGCCCGTCAGGAAGTGAAGAGTTGCCAAATCCAAAACATTTGTGCCCATTGAGGCACAAAGGGTCAGTCTGTGTTGACACTTCCTCAAGGTGCGATACCTGGTCTTGTTGTTTGTAAGCCCATCCATCAGGTTTTGATGAGCTTCAGTGCTTGCTAATTCAGATATGAATCTGACAGTGGTCGCAAATATGAGTGCTTCATCTACGTCTGAATGAGATTTCATTAGTAAATGCATTGATCTGATAACAGACAAACGTTTGTCTCCATCAGTCGACGGTTTTATCCCTCTCTCTGCTGTACATTTGACAAACATATCCTGTGTGTACTCGATTTCTTGTGCACTTTGTGAACACATTAGTTTGTTTTGCACGTCAGCATCACAAACACGTTCCAGTATATTTACATGACAGAGTGTCCCATGAACATTTGATAGGCAAAGTAATTTCTTTGTATGAAGCCCGTCCAAAATGTGAAATAGTTTCTGTTGGTTTTGTCCATGAACCTTTCTCTGGAACAAGTTGTTGGTTGGAATGAAGTAATGAGGGAAGTGTCCTGCCCTGACATAAGATATCAGAATGTTAAAGCAAAACCAGAAACAATTAAATAAATTTTGTTCCTGCCAGAGCTTTGGATGAGAGTTTTCCATTGAAAAAAACATCAGTGTTTTTAAATGATAAGAGCACAAAATATCATCATCTTCTCTCCCAATGATATTTTGCAGTTTGTCTTTCATTTGTTTTAATAAATATTTCAGCAAATAGTAAACTTTCATCTGTATGTGACTTACAGAATGAACTAAGAGTCTCTCTGCTGACACAAACGATATCCTCCACTGTAATAGTGTGTCCTTGGAACATTTGTCCCCTACAGGGACAATATGACAACCACCTTGGACAGCTTTGTCAATCAGTGCTTGTGATGGCCATCCATACAGACGTGGACGTGTCACCCATTGGTTAGCCTCTCTCGGCCAACTGTTACAGTGAAAGCATATTACTGTGTCTATATAACCAATCGAAAAGCTTGGCCCATTTGATTTATGCTGTGCTCCTAGTAATTTGATTCGTTCTTTTACGAGAGTTTCTCTGAATATGTCACTTGAAGCAAATACAGCATTTCTGATTGGAACAAATGAACTATATAGACAAAAGCTTATTTTAGATCTCTTTCCAATATGATCTAATTGTAAGGCCACATATCCAGGTCGACAGCCGGCCTCTCTCACATATAGCACAGTCCTTCTTGTATTGTCTGGAGAAACACGCTGTCCGGGGTACATTACCTCCACAAGTTTGTCTACATACATGAAGTCAATATCTGAACCTAAAAGATTAGTTCCTTCAAAATAACTTCCACAGGGCAATATCTTTACAATGTCATCAATGTTCCAGATATATTCCTGTCCAAGAATAGCTCTCCTTCTAAAGTCAATTATCTCCTTTGTCCCCAAGATTTCCCTCTCAAGGAGTTTTGACAGCAACACGGAAACCCTCTCAATATCCTGTAGGCTCTCCATAGCTGTATGTTGGTGAGGTCTGCAATGGAAGAATATCTCTTTTCACAAATATTTGATAAACATAGTAATAATATACAACATTTATAAAGCAGCCTATCTCATTTGCGATTTACAACGCAACAACAATGCAAGAACACTACATTCGTAGTTTTCCTATGGTGACAGGTATAAATACAGTTAAATAGTAATTATAAACAAAAGCATAAAAATCGCCATTGTATATTTTTAGGTCACCTGAGCTTTAGCTCAAGTGACCTATTGCTATC
The DNA here is from genome assembly GCA_032360845.1 of Crassadoma gigantea. Taxonomy (NCBI): domain Eukaryota; kingdom Metazoa; phylum Mollusca; class Bivalvia; order Pectinida; family Pectinidae; genus Crassadoma; species Crassadoma gigantea. The sequence goes on from JAULCA010336904.1 coordinate 2,664, forward strand.
CGTCTTCGTCCATCGTCGTGCGTCGTGCGTCGTCCGTTAACATTTTACATTTTCAACTTAAGCTGAAATATTGTCAAAGGGATTGCATTGATACTTCATGGGAATGTTACTGACAGCTCCCTGACCAAGTGCTGTTATTTTTCAGGTTGATCAGAAATCCAATATGGCCGCCACGGCAGCCATTTTGAAAAAACTATTTCAAACTTAAAGTCAAGTTCTACTGGGCCAATTTAACTGAAACTTAGTAGGAATGAACGACTCATGGTCCTGACAAAGTGTTGTTATTTTTCGGGTCGATCAGAAATCCAATATGGCCGCTACAGCAGCCTTTTTGAAAAACTATTTCAATCTTAAAATCAAGTTCTACTGGGCTGATTTAACTGAAACTTGGTAGGAATGATCGACTTATGGTCCTGACAAAGTGTTTTTATTTTTCGGGTCGATCAGAAATCCAATATGGCCGCCACGGAAGCCATTTTGAAAAACTATTTCAAACTTAAAGTCAAGTTCTACTGGGCCAATTTAACAGAAACTTGGTAGGAATGATTGACTCATAATCCTGACAAAGTGTTGTTATTTTTCGGGTCGATCAGAAATCTAATATGGCCACCACAGCAGCCATTTTGAAAAACTATTTTAAACTTAAAGTCAAGTTCTACTGGGCCGATTCAAGTGAAACTTGGTAGGAATGATTGACTCATGGTCCTGACAAAGTGTTGTTATTTTTCGGGTCTTTTGGAATTCCAATATGGCCACCACAGCAGTCATTTTGAAAAACTATTTCAAACTTAAAATCAAGTTCTACTGGGCCAATTTAAATGAAACTTGGTAGGAATGATCGACTTATGGTCAAGACAAAGTGTTTATATTTTTCGGGTCGATCAGAAATCCAATATTGCTGCCACAGCAGCCTTTTTGAAAAACTATTTCAAACTTAAAGTCAAGTTCTACTGGGCCAATTTAACTAAAACTTGATAGGAATGATCTACTCATGGTCCTGGCAAAATGTTTTGTTTCCTTGGCAAATAATTAAGTATGAATATTGAAAAAACTATTTCAAACTTAAAATCAGGTTCTTGCAGGCTGATTTAACTGAAACACGGTCTAGGAATGATCAACTCATTGTTCTGATAAACTTAACATTATACTTTACTATTTTTTACTCAAATTGTGGTAGGGATGATTGACATTACTATCTCCACTTCATATTTCAACAACAAAAAATAATACTGTAGGACTCAGGTGACCGTTAAGGCCCATGGGCCCCTTGTTAAGTATTTATAAGTATCAAGTCATTTATCTTGGATTTTAAGAGTAAAAGTTTATTATCGCTATTTCACAAATAGTATACAGATCTGTCTCAAGTTTCATAAGAAGATTCTCCTTGGTCCCTTGTTATATCTTGAGAGTGATCATAAAAGCAAGATGGTTGTAGGCAGTTATATTGAATTTTGACATTCCAAGAACATTATTTCTGTTTCAAAGGAATTACTTAACAGATCTTTCTCATATTGTAGCAATGGGCTATTTTACTTTCACACAAAGTACTGTACTAGTAAATATATGAAAAATAAACACACTTTGAACTTTGAAGGTTGTCTTCCAAACACCACAGTATTAAGTTTAGATCAAAAGTTACCTCAATGTGCACTTACTCTTAACATGGCTCAATCAAACAGATAAGAGAAAAGAAGAGACAATGTAGAACTGACATAGAATTAATGAAGATTGTACGATGATGGGTGCCATGATTCCATCCTCTAGGGTGATTTGTTACACCTAGAAATGGCGTGGGTAAAAACAATCATTTAAGTTTAAAATGTTTAGTACCAATTGAGCTGACATTCTGAAGTGTCATTTAACTCATTCCCCCTTGAAGATACATTTGAAACCTCCAATTCAAAGGTTGGAATAGTTCATTATGAGAATTAAGGGGTGAATGAGTTTCTGTAGGTACTGAGGAGCTGTTCCATAAAGTGCCTTGTATATGTACACCAGAATTTTGTACTGTGACCTGTACTGCACGGGTAACCAGTGCAACGAATAAAGCACAGGTGTGATGTGCTCTCTCTTTTGAGTATGAGTAACCAGCTGTTCTGCAGTGTTCTGGACTTTCTGCAGATGACTAGTTAGTTTTTCTGATATAGCACAGAGCAGGGAGTTACCATAATCTAACCGAGAGGTAACAAGTGAATGCACCAAAATCTTGCATGCAACTGCGGAATACAGCCGATGTTCCTGATCTGGTAGTAACAGGATTTGAAGTCTGGTATTGAAATTTCATAGAATTTCAGGAAGCTCACTTCTTTCCTTGCACGATCTGGCTTACTGCAATTCTATGAGTGTTGTTTGGACCACAAGATGATCACCAGATTGGTTTCCCTTTACATCATGTAGACATGGATCAATCACTGAAATTGCTCCATGAATGACTGAGTTATCCTCCCTTGTTATGACCACATCCAGTGTACATGTGTGGCCATGGGTGTGTGTAGCTTCTGTCACATGCTGAATCAGACCCCTGGAATCTAGTAGACCAGAGAACTGGCGAGCAGCAACATTAGATAGATTGTCTAAGTGGAAATTTAGATCACCTGTGATAATGAGCTCTTGTGATACAACAACTTGGTTGTCTAAAAAGGTAGACCATTCATAAAAAAACACTGAATTTTGGAAAGCATTCTGTTTAGATGGAGGAGGCCTGTAAACGATCCACAATCTAAATTGTTTATCACCAATAATAATGACAGAATAAGTTATGTGCTAAAAGTGTGTATATACATCATCATGGCTACAAGAGAGATTTCTCACACTTAGGCCTTTCTTAAACAGAACAGCCACCCCACCACCATGTTTGCCGAGTCTAGCATTGTGGAGGAATCCATAGCCTGTTGGTATTAGCTCAGCTAGGACCTGGTCATCGATATCTGAACCTAACCAGGTTTCTGTCATGAATGCCCGATGGACAATGACTTATTCTTCACCGAGCGACAGTTTAAGATCACAAAATTCAGAGGAATAACTGACTTACATTGGCCAGCTGTTGTTGGCTTAATGACATGTAAATTCTGGTACGATACTGATGATGTTGGAATCTGTGTGGAAGTATCGTTACAAAGATGCACTGTAACAGTGGTGATGCCTGATACTTCTGTAAGTGTAGTGTGGGCCTGCAAGAAAGTGTGCGAGGCAGACAGACCATTTGTAGTACCCAAATGGATGAGGTTATCAGTGTTCAGGCCCGAGTGGGTACAATCACTTGATTCCTTTGATTCAACACCGATAACACTTGGTATTCGCCTAACAGCACCCTTTCCTGCCCGTGTCCCGCGTCTTGTGTGCAAGTTTCTCTCCAAATTTGATTCCTTAGAATCCTCTAAAAAATGTGTTGTAATATGATGACTCACTGGTCCAAGTGCCAGGAGAACAGATCTACTATACTTGAACATATATGAATGTGATATCAACTTTCACTGATGGAAGAAAAAAAATCACAGTATGGAAATTCACTTCGCTGCAGGGGGTTCCCACATTAGTCGCCTCTTCAGTGGCGCGTACCGAGATAATAAATTTTAGAAATGATCCTACAACTTCTAGTGTTTACAACATAAGCAAACAAAGAACAAACAAAAACAGTAGTACAGCAGAACAAAATGTCAAGAACATTAAAATCTACCAAATTTCTGATTATGATACCGAATCTGGAAGGGGATTCACGTTGCAAATGGCATCAGAAAACTACTACATACGGGATCAGAAAAATACTACTAATGGCATTAGAAAGTTTTACTTTAGTCATATCTTAGAATACTACTATTCTTGGCTGTTATCAAGAATCATTTAGTCAAAATATAATACATGTACTGATATTGATCTTAAGTACTATTAAATATTTACATTTATACTGCAGGCCTGCTGAGGTTCCCACATTTGTGCCTCTTAAGTAAACAGGAGATGACAAATTTGTGACGAGGTGTCTCTAACAATTCAGAATTTGACGAGGCACAAAAAAAATTGTCCTTAAATTTATATTGATATATCAACTTTCAAGAAAAAAACCACAACTGTTTTGTATTATGTAAAGATATGAAAAAAAGAAAAAAATTACAAATGTCACCTCGTCACAATAACAACAAAAAATGTAAACAACTCGCACAGCGTTTACAATTTCTGTCCTATGATATTCTAAATTAAGGCCAAAAATTACGACTAAGTTTTAAATTCAAAAACACTAATTATAGACGATAATGATCTTGAACTATTTAAATGATATCTGCAAGAATGAACAAAAGCTGAGAGAGGATACCGAAATGATTAAGATATATGGGGCAAAAATCGAAGGTAAAACAAGATGGCGTCCATCCAAGCCCATAAAAAATTGACCCCCAATTGATTATTGTAGACAGAGGTGAGAGAAAACGTCAGTGACTCTCACTTCAGGAGCTATTTTGTTTGTGGTCCTGATAGAGGATTGCTGAGAGAGGATACCGAAATGATTAAGATATATGGGGCAAAAATCGAAGGTAAAACAAGATGGCGTCCATCCAAGCCCATAAAAAATTGACCCCCAATTGATTATTGTAGACAGAGGTGAGAGAAAACGTCAGTGACTCTCACTTCAGGAGCTATTTTGTTTGTGGTCCTGATAGAGGATTGCTTTAAACCAATATGTTTGAGGACAAAATGTTCCATATCATTTAACATTCTGAACCATGACATCATTGCAATGTGATACATAATGTCATTATCAGAATGTTAAACTTCCTTAAATCAAACTTCAAAGATTAAATTTTCTCAAGGTGTCAACTTATAACAAAGTACAGATTTTTTTCCTTATATAACACTTCTAACATTCTACCAGGTATGCATTAATCAAACTTTTGTGAGTCAAATTTCTTGAATATTTCCAAATAAAATCAAGATCTGTTCATTTTTAAAAACACTAAAAAATTACAACTAATAAATTGAACTGAAATAGAATTATCTTCATGATACATTGAAATGTATACATGTCAAAGAAAATGGTATGTACAATCGTGTTAATGTTTTATACGCCCGTTGAATGACTGAATGCATTACATTATGTAGGTAGGCAGACGGCAGGAGTGAATGGTGTCTGGTTAAGATATCTTGAGTAGTTTTTAACAGATTAATGTCAAACTTCATAGAAAGGTTCATTACTATGATAGCTCAGACAAGTTCGATAAATGTAATTTACAGAGTTATGGCCCTTTATTCAATTTCCAAAAAGTTTTCAATGCATAAACTACAAATATCAAAGGAAGGTTCATTTCCATGATTATAAGACTCTTTCATGCACAGGTGTGGAGGATACGATATTCCACCCGAGGGTTTTTTAAATTTGATAAAACCCAAGGCTGTGCCAAGGGTTTTTACCTTTGAAAATTCCGAGGGGGGAATTAACCTATCATACATCCTTGGGTATGACAGAGTATTTTTCTATCATTTCAACCACCAGAATAAGCTTATAAACCATGAAAATGCATTTGGACTGGCCACCATTTTGCAATACATATCAATTTTTCCCCAGAATTTTTTAGACAAAAACGACTCTGCCAGCCAGATTAAGCATTTCCCATATTTGCAAACAAATGTTTGTGCATACAGATTAATTTTATGTTTCTATCACGTACAGTAAATATATCGTAAAAGGTTTTAATTTCAAGATACATCGCCTTTTCTGCATTGTGGCATCGGAGAGTCCAGAATTCATGACGTTGCGTCATTGTTGAGCCATTGTGACTTCACGCACATGTAAGATAGACTCAGCAAGCATGGCTATCTTACATGGCCAGCGCTATCTTACATGACCGGATATGAGAGAAATATATATCTTGGAATATTTAGATAGCCACCATTCTCAAACTGTAATTTTTGGAGTTTTTGGCCCTTTATGTACAAACATACAGAAAACTGCACATGCTCATTTAATGGGTGATGAGCATATTATGTCCTGCTTTCACGGTACCCCTTTTGGTACATATTGTAAGCATTTTTTAGATATAATTGATTGTCATATAACTTGTTTTTCATCTCTACAAATCACTACAACACGATATGATGTTGGATTGTAAGCATTCGTGAGTCAAAATTCTGATGATTTGAATTTGTCCATATTGTCCCATCAAGTTTGAAACATTGAAGTTTGATTGTACAAAACATATATGAATAAAATTACTTTATGGAAAATGAAATCATTTTCAAGTGAACTTGAAGAATATATAAGGGACATCCAGGTAAATACAGACAGTTCTTTAATGTTATGAACCATACTTTATCCATTACATATGATTAAATCAGACACCATTGATATGGATGATTGTCTTCGTTGGCGGAAGGTACTGCATAATATTCGTCTTCATGCGGGTACTTTGCGACACGTTCAAAACTTGATTTTTTAAAAACAATATCCAAAAAATAAACAATGTTTCAAGGCAGTTATGTTACTATTATCTTCTTAAAAAAACTTAACACATATACTTTATATGAATTTTTTTGTTGTGGCTGAGGCATCCATAATTTCCTACAGATTTTTATTAGGTGGGTAAATATGGACCGTTCTTGATTGATCGATTAATATTTAGATGGTTACAAAAGGTACATATAACCAATAGACTTCTTATGTTGATTTCTTTTAACACGTAAACATCTGATATCAGAATAAACACAATTATAACACCTAGATAGAGTGTTAAACTTACATTATGTACTCTCCAATATCACAACACCAAATAGCAGCATGCAAGTGCTCATTAGGAATGTCTTCGCATAAGGTCAGTGAGAGGGAAGGAAAGTTGTAATACCAAACGTCCCGGGATGTTGTATGCAGACAGGATCAGAACATGAGCTGGGAGCAGAACATGTGACAGCCCCTGACGAAACATTGTGACCAGTTTCTATAGGTTTTTTTTGGTGAGTGCATGATTAGAGTAGCATGTTACCATACACATGTCACAACCGATTCCTCAATAAGCCTTGTTTTGGTTTATGATTTAGGGTGCATTTTACCAATCAATCAAAAGCATAACTAGAAAATAGCAACAGAAAGGAACCTTAATTGTGACGAAACATGTTCATAGAATATCTATGATAGATTGTACACAGCATGATGATCAACTTTACCAAGGAGCGTGTATTAGCTGTCATCATTTGAAAAGAGTCCCTATTTACCCAGATATCCATTAATAGACTATTGATGAAACTATGATTTAAAAAAAAAAAGTTATACCTAGCTCTCTGTTGTATTTGCTCAGGAATGTAACTGCTTCATGATTTCTGAAAACCCAGGCCCTAAGTCTTCGATACAGACATCTCCACAAGTTGTAAGACTGGTTCTGTCATCCCTTCTGATTGATTCAAAGTGTGGTTGGGTTATAGTCAGCAGTAGTCTTTTAACTGTGGGAGAGTCAGAGAACCCATAAGGAAGTCGTTGTTTTGATTTATCGATCGATGAGTCCTTCAAACTAAAATTAGGATTGGATGCTCAGGCATGTAACAGGAAATGAAATGTTCAATAAAAATATAAAATCCAGTGAAAAATTGAAATTCTTCCTTATGTACTTTTTATTTCCTGATTTTGTTCATGTTTGTTTTAAGTCAAGGAAAATATAGTTGGTAATGACATCATATGGTCCCAATGGTACGAACCACTTTGACCTCAAACTTTGGTTTTTAAGCAAACCTGATAATTTTCAGTCATTACACCACCTGTAAGTAAAATCGCTTTTCATAACGTAATCAAAATTTTTAAAACAAAGGTTTTATCTTACTCAACAAATAAGACTTAACTATGTAGTTCACGTGGCACTCAGCTGGCCTAAATAGTCAACACTTTGAAAATCCTAAAACTGTTTGTAAAAGGATTTTTCAAGACATTTTGATACAATTCATCAAACAGATATATGGCCAAGACATAAACCAGAGTCTGTAATATTGGTAGTTTCTACTCCTGCTTAATATTCAGCAATTTAGGAGTAGGACGACTGGTTCGCCCGATGTAAGTATAATGTGACCGGGTCGAGTGTCCTGCTGGGTGTCTTCGGCAGTATGTTTCAGTGAGGTAGCCCTATAAAGTTGGCAACAGTTCAGCGCTATCACAAGGAGATAATACACGAACATATCGCAGCCTCCCAAAACACACACTCATACACTACATGCATACAACTTGCACACAGGGGAGGAGGCCGTGTCCTTAAAACAATACTAAACCAAACCAAACTAATCAACACAATAGTAACACAATTTTGTTGCTATGGTAGGGCATTTATGTACATTGGAAAAAATCTGCACAAGGAAGATAGCCATGATGTTTATTACAGGAATTAGTAAATAAATTCAAGTTGATTAATTGATTGATGGGTTTTACATCCTCTTCACTACAAGTTGAAACTTTTACTTTTGTATAGGGCCAAAAATGACCCATAACACATGTAAGTCCTTTTGTATAACAGGAGGGTGTGGTCCTCTTAGGGGCAGAATGGCTGGGCCCAATTAAATCTTTAAAATCCTTCTTCTTCAGTATGATTGGAGGGATCTCAACCAAATTTGTTCCAGAGCATCCTTGGGCAAGGGTACTTTTGTATAAATGGAGGGTGTATCTTGCCTGGGGGCAGAGGGTCTGGACATGGCCCAATAGAACTTGAGGTTAATCTTCAAAATCCTTCTTCTTTAGATTGATGGGAGGGATTTAATCAAATTTGGTCCTGAGCGTAAATTGGCAATGGGACTCATATGTATCCCCCTGGGGGCAGAGGTCACCTCAGGTATGGGGCCCAAAAGAGGGAATATAGTAATAAATATTTAAAATTCTTCTCCTGCAGTATGAAAGGAGAGAATTCAAACAAATTTTGATTTGATGTAGAGCATCCTTGGGTAAAGTTGACACAATTTTGTATTAATAAATGGTGTAGCCCACTTCAGGAAGAATTAAGGGCCCAATAGGGGAATTTCACATAAATCGTCAAAAAATCTTTAACCTTCTGTTTGATTAGGGGGATTTACAAAATTTTGTGTATGAATTGAGGGTTTCTCTGATAGGTGTTGGGGAGGGGGGTTTGAGATAAAGGACCAAGTCTATGGGCTATGTCAATTTTCTTGGATCTGATTTCAAGATGCAGTTTTGTTTTAAAGAATTTCATCAATGTGCTGACGGTGTCTTTTACGGATGTTTGTCTTTCAAGGTCACAGAGGTCAGATGTGTTTAAAACTTTTAACAGATTCTTTTGAATGGCTTTGAGTCAAAGACACTGACATTTTGCCTGTAGCTTTATTTAAGTCCACTTTTAAGGTTGCAATTGTGAGATTAATACTAGGAGAGCTATGCAGGCCCATTGTGCCCCTTGTCTCAAAGCAGTCTGGTTTTCCTCCATCACTTCAACCTGACATGTTCTTAAAAGACCATGTCATTGTTAATAGGATGTAAAACACAAGCAACCCATTCCATTTCTTAGAAGTCAATATCTGATTCCAGTTATTCTTAGAGGTAGTTGTAAGATTAAGGAAACATGTCTGTAATTATGCCATTACACAAACAGTACTCTTTGATCAGCTATCAAAATTTCTTTCTGGTTAATTTCTTAGATGATTTAATTTTCACTTTATTTTGACTGTTTTGTATTGGTTTTAGCAAAAGTGCCACAGGATGTTCGTCAGTTTGAGTACACTCGTCAACAGTGGACAGGAAAGTCTCCGAAACAGTTTCTGATTGACTGGTGTCGCAAACATAAGTGTGAGGCACCCAGGTACTACAAGGTCCAGCACCGGGGCAGCAAGTGGGCAAGCAGGTAAAGATCCTTAGGGTC
>JAULCA010337237.1:0-12484 GCA_032360845.1 Crassadoma gigantea
ACAACAGTAAAAAGTCAAAACACTGCAGGTAAATAACAACGACAGTAAAAAGTCAAAACACTGCAGGTAAATAACAACGACAGTAAAAAGTCAAAACACTGCAGGTAAATAACAACAACAGTAAAACGTTAAAACACTGCAGGTAAATAGCAACAACAACAGTAAAAAGTTCAAAGTCTAAACAATACAGGTAAATAACAACAGTAAAAAGTCAAAACACTGCACAGGTTAATAACAACACCAACAACAGTAAAAAGTCAAAACACTGCAGGTAAATTACAACGACAATAGTCACATCATGAAAAAGTCAAAAACACTGCAGCAGCAGGTTAGCACTATTAACAACAACTACAATGTCAAAACTACAAAATCACTCGCAACAGAAAAAAAGGCCAAACAATGCAGGTAAAAATTTACTACAACAACAATGTAACAAAACTGGCAAGATAAATAACAATAACAACAAAAGAGGTCCAAACATACTTAAAACATAGAGTTCTGGTCTAGTTTATGTACAATTGAATGTCCTGAGGTACCATAGATAGGTAGGTTTCACCAGAGTCTGAATCCTACCTATCTATGATCTCAGAGGTATGCTTTGATAATCTACAATTGCAGATATCACTGCCTTTCAGCATTGCAACTGATTAATTTTATTTCTGTGGTACAGTTTACCAAAGTTTGGCATAAAGAAAGTCCAGCCCATCTCCCCTTTGTTCTGCGAGCCCCTCCATGGCTGTAAATGTGCTGCCTGTGAAGAAGCATTTGGAAGTGATGATGAAATAACACAAAACCTGGCAGAAGGATTTCCAGAAAACCACCGAAAGTTCTCAGTCAGGTAATTAAGCAGTGGTGTTTTAGATAGTTTAATTAAGACTTTTCATTACATTCCATTTGGTCTGGGAGGAATACTAATTTGATAATATTTCTGTAAAATGGTAGCTAGTGTCACTGTTGCGGTCCAGTTTGTATAGATATATCTGTAGCAAGTTATAGAGTTTTATTTCAAGTACACATTCACACATACATTACAAATATGGAGGCCCATCTTTTAATGCCATAAGTTGAAAAACAAAGATCAGCAGGTATCAATAGAAATGCATAGATTATACTTTCAATTCACCACAGACTGTAAATATGATGTTTTATAAGTAAGGAGCTCTGAAGAATCCACTCACGGATCCAACCCAGACTGCTACCCTAAAGTTATGTAATGGCTTTTTTCACCGCAGACTGTAAATATGATGTTTTATAAGTAAGGAGCTCTGAAGGATCGCCTCACAGATCTAACCCCGGCTGCTACCCTAAAGTTATGTAATGGCTTTTTTCACCGCAGACTGTAAATATGATGTTTTTTATAAGTAAGGAGCTCTGAAGGATCGCCTCACAGATCCAACCCAGACTGCTACCCTAAAGTTATGTAATGGCCTTTTTCTGTTGATGAAAAGTAAAACATACAGTACAAAATACCAACAGTAAACTAATTAATTGCTTACTTTACTACAGCCACAGGTTACAAGTCCAGATAAATGACCACGTTGTTGCCAAGGGAGACCGTACAGGATTTATACGTTACCTTGGTCACCTGGATGGTATTGGACACCCTAACATGTTGTTTGTCGGATTAGAGCTGGACTCACCAGGTATACACAGAAATATTAAGTTTGGGGGGAGGGGTGGGGGGAGTAGCTAGGGGAAGGATGGATAAAAAGTAAAAAGACATTACATACTTGATTAAACCCTTTCACTACTGTAGACCATAATTGACTCATCCATACCAATGCATGGAAGAGTCTACTTACATTACATAGGGGTGAAAGGGTTGAGATCTTGTCAATATTTCTAAATGAAAGTTAGATGGATTGTGAAAAAAATCAGTTATGAAGATTGAACTTTCTTTTTCTTTTAGAATTTTGAAAAGATTTTTCCTTGGAGCTCATGAAATACATACCAGTATATAAAAAATGTTACAGTATACTGGGAAATTGTCCCGCAGTCAAACTTCCACTCTTCACTGTTTGAACATGTAGTCCCCTGTTGTTGATTTCTCCATTCACATTCAGTAACTATATCAATTATTTTGTTTACTTATTTTTACTGTAATGGTGAATTTACCCTCATTACAGAGAGGAAAACAGGTTTAAGTTAAACTTAAGAATGAATTTCCTGGTACATACTATATTGAAGATATGATTTGTTTTATCAGGCGGTCAACATGACGGGTGTATTGGTGGAAAACGGTACTTCTACTGTAGGAAAAATCATGGAGTCTTTGTCCCCCTTCAAGAGATCCTGTGTAAAGTCAGTAAAAAGGTGAGTAATTTACATGGGAAAGACTCTGATAAATAATAATGAAGAGTTTCAAGGCACTTTTCTAGGAACCCTCTTCACTTTAAAAGGACTAGGAGATCACAAAGAAAACATTCTCAAGATTTTCAGAAAAAAATAAAACTTTATAATTATTATATCCAAATTTTTCATTTTGGGAAAATTTTCGAGAGATATGAGATTTTGACATTTACTATAAATTACAACTTAAAAAACTGTCATTATACATTTTCTTAAAAAAATTCTTGATTGCAATAATTTTTTTTCCAGATATCAAGGAAGGTTTCCATGTTTGACGGTTCCGACACTAATAGTAAAAGAACTAAAAGCAATCCTGATTTTCCTAAATGTGATGATACTGACAGGTAAAGTCTGTAAAATTGTCATATTTGTTCTAACTTATTCCAGAAGTCATATCATAATGAATAACTTGATTCAATATATAAATTTTACAAAAATAAAAAAAAATAAAAAATTAATTTAATAAAATTATTATTGTGTGTTGTAGACTATCTGTATTTTGTATGATATCGATGAAATATATAAATTTGGTTTAAGGATTGAACCATGATACAACCATAATGTGATCATGAATAGTCATTTGTATGTATGTATACAGAGTACAACAGAAATTAATTGTGTTCCAAATGTAAGGAAGCTATCAAGCACGTAAACAGTTGTTTATACTGTAACAGGAAAGAGAGTAGTATACATGTGTTTCTGTTGTGGATTGAACCAGCAACCCTTAGCTTCCCAGTCAACCCCTCTGCCATTTGTGCTTATGAAAAATTCCCTCTAACGTGAATCTAGAAGGCAACCATTATGTATCATTAAAATATGCCATGACACAGTAACACTGGGTAAAACATGATTAATCAATCGTATGACCAATCTTTTATATATCGACATATGTGCAGAGTGAAATGCAAATAACTGCTCATGCAAATTTCCTATAGTGGTACAATGCCGGGCTCATGACCGAAGGGTTGCGAGTTGGAGTCGCGTCACGACACTGTGTTGTGTGTATCTTTGAACAAGATACTTTTTACTTGGCTTCTTCCAGTCTACTCAGCTGTAAATGAGTACATGTTTGGGCATAGTGTTAGAATTGGTGAATGCTAGCTGTGAGCGTCGAAATGGCAGCAACGGCTGTTTGCTCCCCAGGGAGTTGAGAAAGATACTAACTATTTGCAAAGGCCCTATACATATGGTACCATGGATACCATAATATTTTGTGAACCTCTTTAAGACAAACTGAGAACTAGGTTGTGATAAAGCAGTATGTAAAAACCTCAAATTATTATTACATGTATTATGATGAAAGTTAGTTGTATGAATATAGATTATAGATAGAGATGATATTTCTGTAAAGTTATCGTCAGTAATATTGTTGAATATTTCATAACAGAGAATGTTTTTGCTGATTAGCTATTGTTCCTTTGCAGGGATAATGTATTTTCCTGATGAATGTTATGACAACCCCGGTTTATGATGCGGAAGATTGAGGCCTTGTCTCATGCTAAAAATGTGGACAATTACAAGTTCTGATATGTAAAGTGAGAGAGAATCAATGCAATGTATATAGAAACTGAAACCACCTGTAAACTTTTCTCAATCTTGATCAGCTGTTAATTTCTTAATTCTAATATCCTGATAGATACCGGTTTATGAATATTTGGAAATTTCTCTTAAGTTTTGCAAGTGGTACATGTATCTTCTTTTGTCATGGAATTAATGGATTTATTTACTCTGGTAAGCTGTTTTGCAATGATTTTAATAAAATCCACAAATTTTCTGCTGGTAACCTTTAACAGATCAATAACCATTTAGATTAAGTTGTTATTGATGTTACAGGTTTGGTCTAGTAACGTGAACAGACAATCTGAGTGAAATAAAAAAAAATCTTCATTGAGATATCTTGGTGGCCAGCTTAGATTTCTGTAACATAATTGAACATATTTTACAGAAATTATCACTTTTTTTAAAACAAAATATGTTGAAATATTTTACTCTGTATATGTTAATATGACAGCGATATCTAACATTTTCCCGACTAGAAACTCGGAATAGATCAGGAATGAAAACAGTTCACAGATGGTACCAGTACTGAGTCCATGAAAGTATGTAAAATTATTTGGAATATGAATAGATTTTGTCATTGCAGTTTTCATTGTCTTTTGAACTATATTGAGTATTGTGATATCAGTTCAAATTGCAAGTTAAAATTTATTTATAGGCTACGTGATTGTTAATTGTTCTCTTTTTACAAAAAAGGGTAACATTTTGTACTTTCTGTAACTTAAATATTATTCCCCATTCATAAATGAAAAAAAAAACAGTTGATAATTTAGCAGTAGATAATGACACAGATTCTGAAGTTATAGAATCAGAACCAATTTTTGTGTAATTGATCAGAAAAAAATTACTTGATATTGAAAAATACAGTCCTTCCGTTGTGACTGTTTATATTTTCAATTTTTCTGTAAAAAAAACCCCAACTTTGTATAATCATCTGAATCATTGATGAACAATTCTGGAATTAATTTTAAGGACTCTTATTATTTCTCTATTATTTGTAAGGTTGTGATCAAGTTCTGAAATTTTACTGTGGAAAAAATACTGCACAATTTAAAGCATTCTGGTACATGTATACAATGTACTTGTTTTATCATTTATTGGAATCGGTAATTATTTTGGAAACATATATTAGGACAGGGATTATGCTTGTCCTGTGGGACTTATATTGAGATTCCATAAAGTATATCTCTTAATTTTGGTACTCCTCTATATTTTGAAAAGGATGTTCAGGAAAGGATCTACAATAAACTTCTTCAATGAATCTACAATGACGAAAATATCTTCATATGATCATTTTGATGTAATTGGAATTTCATCTTTACCTGAGCTCATTCCATCCATATCATTATGCTGTAATGTAAAAATTGCACATGCAAATCATATCGATCATTCAATTTATTAATAGTATTTTTCAAAGATCTAGTATTTTATTGAATATTTTTTGATTTTTTGAGAGGAGGATTTCTGAACATTTTCTAATACTATGGGGAAATATCTTCAAAAATAAAGGGAAAAATATCCATGCTGGTGTCTCTGCTATAGTCAGAAGTCACTGGCCCTAAGTTGTTTATTTGATTAATGAAGTATCTAAATAAGTCCAAATTTTCATTAATATCTTCAAGTGAGTCAACATGCATGGCATCTATTTGAAGCTCTGCAATTGGTAATTGCAAGGGAAGTAATGCAAGTTTTTAGAAGACACTAGAATTTTTCGAAATCGTTCATCAAGAAATCTATCCACATTTGCTACATGTATGCATACAATGTATAATTATGTAAACGAATATAAAAACGAAAAAATAATGGAATGTAGCAGAGCAAAAGATCTAATTCTAATTTTTATTTCTGTAATAGACAGTTTTATATCCGACTTGCTATTTCTCCTAATATGATCAATGTATACAGTGTATGGTGTTCGGAATGCTTTCGCATATTGTAAACATTACATCAGAATGAAAACGCTATGTTCAATCATTGAAATATAGCCGTCATAATGACGAGAATAGTCTAGTATTGACAGGTATAGACTGGTCCAGAAATAAGTATCACATTGGTTAAATATTACGTGAAACAGAAAAATATATGTTCTGTTTACGTGACGTTTCAATTGGGAAGTCGAAAACTATTTGAAAAAGCAAATAAAAGATGTGTTCTATTTACCTGACCTCACAATTTTGAAGCAGAAAAATATTTGAAAAAAATAATTTCAATAATTGATGTTAAAACAGGATGTACATGTACTTAAAACGATCAAAATCTTAAAAAAAAAACAACACTTTTATCTTTCGCAAACGTTGAAGACTGATCAAGACGTAAATATATTCTTTCTCTGTAATCTGGTAAATTCGATTTTAAAAGGAAACCCTTAAGGAATTAGAGTATCACCTCTGTTCGATCTTTACGTGAATATAAAGAACCACAGTTTCGTTTCCAGAGATTACAAATATTGTCTTTAGGTCCGTCCTTATTCAACAGTTTCCTTTCTGGGGTAATAATACTCACCTTCAAATGATAGATACAAACATCAAAGATACAAAAAAAAAAACATTTACAAAAGGGGTTGGTACAATTACATTTACAAAAGGGGTTGGTACAATTATAACGCAATGACTACGGCTGGAAATGGCAGGGGACTAGGTCACTAGTGTATAACAGATTATTTTTGTTTCCATTTTGGTGATGAACCAAATAGAAGCAATCAGTTAAAGTAAATCATGTTCAAGTTATCGCTAATTTTACGGAAAGTCTTGCACCTCTTTAGAGTAAATACGAAAACTACATATTATGCTTTATTTTGTGAGTTCACAATCTATCACAAAAAAAAAAATTTAGACTTGAAGGATTTTGACTCGTTCAAGAATGAAGAGCATCTGTTATAAACTCGAATATCCTTGCGGGGTAACATGTTAAAGAATCAGAAATCTCTATACAAATATTCACTATTACTTCTTAGAGAACAAAATTCCACGAAAACTTATTTCACTGCGCTGAGAATCGAACTAGGAGTGACAATTTAAACTCGTGAAGTACATGTATATTCTAAATAAATTTGATCACAAAGAAGATGAAGTGATTTTTTTTCGTATTTTGATAAAATATTAGAATTTAATACAAAATCGGTGTCCATGAAGCTGTTCGAAGATCAATAAATTCTAATCTCATGAGATCAAAGTTTTGTTGATTGTAATATGTACGCTTTATATCCTTGATCTTAGTAAAATGTCTGGACCAGTCTAGAATTGTCACACCAAAGCTGTGCTTCGCTATTCAATTAGTCTCTATAGGTAACTTTGTTGTTTGTTTTGTTTATTTCTATGTAGCAACGTACGGCATTATATGAAGTACGTTTTCACCTTTTTTGTTTATAGGCAATGCAATAAATACTTAGACGACCTTCTATATCAGAGCCAGACTATACTTAGATGATTGTTATCAAGGGTTAAAAAAAGACTACAAAAGATTTGTTATCAAGGGTTAAAAAAAGACTACAAAAGATTTAAGATCAAGTTCACTGTATTTTTTATTGTGAATGTTAAAATATATAGAGCAAGGACAAATTAGAATAACAGTTCAAAGTTTTCATTAAAACAATATAGTGCACACGATGATATTTTGACCAAGTTCAGAAGTTCCAAAAGTTATGATGATTTTGCGATATTTTTTGTAGTACAAAATTAACAAATGTAAAGAAATGAATCACAAAAAAGAAAATACGAAAGTCAAAAAAGATATAAAAATCAGAACTCAAAATCGGTGAAAATGGAGCAGAATATGAACGCAGAAAATTACATATTATTTGTAGGCAGAAGTTATAAAGAATCTTGTAATATCTTATTTAACGCTTTCACCTCCGTAGACCAAAATTCTACCAGATCAATACACAGTAGAGTCTGTTGAAGTTATTTAGGGGCGAAAAAAGGTTAAACGGAACAAAATCCGTGATGACCACAGATGATAATGGTCTTCTTTTACAAATCCTGGTAACGATAGATTTAAGTATGGTTTGGTTATGTTTACAGAAGGAAGAAACCTTGACTCTTTAGTAGTATAACCCGGGTGTGGGTGATTGTGTTGAACGATATACTATAGATCTGGCTAGTCCCTGCGTCGTCATACAACAGGTGTTGGTACTTCTGTTTCTAGGCGTTGGTGCTTGTGTTTCCAGGCGTTGGTGGTTTTGTTTCTAGGCTTTGGTGCTTCCGTTTCTAGACGTTGGTGCTTCTGTTTCTAGGCTTTGGTGCTTCTGTTTCCAGGCTTTGGTGCTCCCGTTTCTAGGCGTTGGTGCTTCCGTTGCTAGGCGTTGGTGCTTCTGTTTCTAGACGTTGGTGCTTCTGTTTCTAGGCGTTGGTGCTTCCGTTTCTAGGCGTTGGTGCTTCCATTTCTAGGCGTTGGTGCTTCCGTTTCTAGGCGTTGGTGCTTTTGTTTCCATCTGAGGCCGATTGGTCCAATAAGTTAAATAGTTATTGGTGGAAGTCGACTTTGTGATTTAGTGGATCACGTTTTAATTGATGAAACTTTCAGAATGTTTTCTTAAGAAAACTTAAGACATTAGATACAAACTTAATTATTATACCTCATTCCTATAATGCTATATGGATTTGGTTTGGGTGGTCACATTACTTTAAACTAGAAAATGTCTGTAAGACATAAATGTCATTGTCATGTTTCCCCGGGCTTTGTATCTCTGGAACATCACACGCCTCTGCCGATCTATTATCCCATGTTTCCCTTAAACAGAGGAGGTTAATATATAGTATACATGTTGAGACGTAGAATAGCCTCCTAAAAGCGGTTATATATATATGTGGTTTTTGAGAATCTGACTGTACACAGGGACTAGCCAGATACACAATATCTAAACGAAGACCTTGATTGGGTCTGAAATATAACGAGTCACTCTGAAAACATATTGTGTAAATGTATATATGTCAAACGAAAGACGAAGAGATACTATAATCCGTTTATATTTCGCGAATTTATATTTTCACAAGCATGTCATTTGCATATATTCATGTTGGTTTTGTATCGAAGAACGTTTGATTTGCCTGTCTTAACTTTAAAAAGTTTCTTGAGAATTTCTGTTTACGATGTAGTCTTCATGCTGTAGTTTTGCGAAAATGTATTTCTCGCGAAATGTTCCTGATTTACAGTATATTAGGTCGAAGGCCTAGGCTTCCTGTAATTTAAGTTGTATTAGTAAAACCATTACATCAGTGTGCTTGTTTTGTTTTTTATATCACATTTATTTTATGAAGATTTTTTGGTAAGTACAGTTACCTAGTTATGTTCAATAATTTTTATTTTTATTTCAACATACCATTATCATTTGTTTTCAATAGCAATGGAATGCATTTGAAAAATCGGAGAACTCACAAAAAAACTGAAACTTAACTCTGGGTCGATAGAATCAAAACAAGAAATATTTACGCGAAGAACTTTGCAAAAGGACAAGTGAAGTACAATAAAGTGTTTCGTAAACGTCTTGTGCGTTCAGGGAAAATATCTGCCAAGTAAATGCACGTGCAATCTAAGTAATGTCATGTTCGCAAAGTACGAATCGGGGTAATGATAACAAAACCATAGTACATAAGAATAAGCGTTACAAAAACTTCACTGTCATATCTAACAAGGACATAGAATATTTTTCAATGAAATCTTGTTGGTGACCATAAAACGTGGCTATAGTCCGATAGTTTTGTCGACACTTAGTAATCTCTTGTTAGTTTTTCTTCATCACCCTGTATCCATCGAAAACCTGCCTTTCAAGTTAAATCAGCATTATAAAGAAATGTACTTCTTTTACAGAAACTGATATTTCGGGGAACCCCTTGCATGTCTGATCAATGACTACATGTCGAACCCGGTAGGTTAGGAAAACAAGTATGCAACTCTCAAAAAAGAGGGACACAGTTTGTATACCAACAGTCTTCTGGGAAGTGTTGTTGCCTAGTCTTAGTAATTCTCACAATTTCATCAAGTTCTGCGTTGGCTGTGTTATTTACGTAATATGATCCAGAATATTTATAGTCCACACTTACTTGAAAGGGAAAGCCCTTTGAATACACAACGAAGGCGTTACATTTTGTAAGTGGAGGACACTCAAATCCTTTCGGAAAAAAACATTAACACTTTATGAATAAATAGATTATATAAAGAGATATCTAAAGAAAATCATCCGCTGCTATTAAATGACACTAAACTCCTTTTAGCTTGGGTTTCCCTTTACAAGTTGGTAGGAGCGATTAAATGTGATACTGACCTGTATAACATAGGTTTACCTGTATGCTTCTTGGGGACACATTTATTAATATCCTGATTATTTTCAGAGATGAGAGGTACGATTTGATGACATGTTGTAACTTATAAGTCATGTGCATAAAATGGACACGCTGAAAACATCAGATCAGTAAATTTATCGTGGTGTCTATGTGTCGGAGTTGAACTAGATACCTAAAAATTAATTCTAACAATGTTGGAGGTTTTACACGGCGAGAAACTTGACAGTCGCAGTCTGCAAAATCATATCCGATAGAAAAAAAGGCCGACCAGCAGCCTCTTATGTTATAGGAGTAACATTAATGCATGGCCGTTACTGCTATTCACACTGGTGTCTTATTCTCTGTCTCTCTCTGTCTGTCTGTCTCTCTCTCTCTCTCTCTCTCTCGTCATATCTGCACGATCGCAAGAAAGCTATGGCATCAACATACGCTGCCTCTTAAACACAAGCCCACAAGCAAGCCGTATAACACACATGGAGGTACGTCCTTCAATGACCTTGACTGTAAATAACACGTCAAACAAACAAAAACTAAACATATCACTACTGTCTTTCCTGAGTTGGAGATATGCTGTGAAGAAATCCCTGTAAATCAACGATGGCAATTAAGGTATCATGGAGGAAAGCAAAGGGAGGTCTTAATTGTCTTCTAAATTCTGAGGGTTTTCCTTCTAAGGAGGTTCTTCTGCAACATACAAAGTATATACCAATGTCAATTTGAAAGATTAAATTTAACCTATACACGCAGTTGTATTATAAACAACAAAAACAGTTTTTATACCGCTTGCTTTATTGACTAACTTAGCAATATCATGATACATTTTGTATCTGCTTAGAATCAGTTTTATTTACATTACTGAGTAGTTGTATAATTTTATGTTTGTTTTTATGACTGCAGGGTAAATCATAGGCCATATAATTTCTGAACTGTAAGAAGTCTCGATAAATCCTTTATTAATATTTTCAATGAAATGTAAGGCATTACGGTATCGCATTTACTATTAAAACTATTTCCCTGATCACAATTTAATCAATATACACGTAACAGAGTAGTAAATACATCAGTAAGTCAATCAATACTGTGAAATCAAAATGCGATTTCCCGACAGACTACCATTTCTTACCATTTCGTTGGTACATTGTACATTAGTTTTAGGATTGCGAGTACCCACTCCAACTTAAGCTTAGTTTATATCAAATGTGCAGTTATATGGACCTATGAATTTGTGGTTGAAGATTACTCACGAAATCAACGAAGTTAAAAACTCAACGAATATTTATTATTTCACAGTATATATTCGAAGACTGGTCAAAATTAATTTACCACAATGTAACACAATACACAAAGAAAAAAAACCATAAAACTATCCGAACTCGTGTAATAATTGTTACGTACTTTACAGAAACAGTGTTACATGGACCGATATATGAAAATCAAATGGAGGCTACAGTATGAGAAACTACATACGTATGTTTATCGTACCTATGATGGATATGTGACGTAGTCAGTGATCCGTGTAACAACGTGATCTTAACATATTATATCTGGATCGATGGTGAAAGGTCAAAGTACATGTTAAACAAATTATGAATACAATTATCTGTTGTATGTGCTTGTGTGGGCGGGGAAGATTCTTCAAGAAATACTGATGCAGATATTTCTTAATTTGAGGAATATTAATTTTAAACCGAACTCCCCGACACGGAGTAAAATGTTTTCATTTTTTCCTCGAATTAACCGTTAAAGAGGAGCGTTACCGTATTATATCTAAATAGCCATCGCAATTACTGACACTATACCAAGCACAAAACTATGGAAAGTCCAGAGTGCATTGCACAGGACTAACTATATACAATAACATCTTATCCAATATTTAACTCGGGATAGTTAATTTTCAAGTTGTAAACAGACACGAGATATATACCAAATCAGTTGGTTTTCAAATTGTATAAAGACACGAGGTAAACCGAGTGTCTTGTACAATTTGAAAATTAGCTATAACGACAGCTAGATAAACATTATAATCGACCATCACGAGTTTGGGAACTTTTTTTCTCCCACAATAGTTTGATATTATATCTAATAAAACAATAATTTTGGAAAAACATTTATCGGAAAAACGATTGCCATTAGTTATGAAATTACCATAGAAGATAACTTCTAGATTTTTAGATAACTAAAAGTATTGTTACTTGACGTCTTAAAAGCAAACATCTAAGAAATTCATCTAATGCTTGAGTAAGCAAACCAATGGTGGTTGCGAAAGGTTATATATCCCATGCATTTTGGACAAATTGGAT
>JAULCA010337681.1:0-10223 GCA_032360845.1 Crassadoma gigantea
TACTAACAGTAACAATATATCTATATACGGTAATGTCCCTGTACTAACAGTAACAATATGTCTATATATGGTAATGTACCTGTACTAACAGTTACAATATATCTATATATGGCAATGTTCCTGTACTAACAGTTACAATATATCTATATACGGTAATGTCCCTGTACTAACAGTAACAATATATCTATATACAGTAATGTCCCTGTACTAACAGTAACAATATATCTATATACGGTAATGTCCCTGTACTAACAGTAACAATATGTCTATATATGGTAATGTCCCTGAACTAACAGTTACAATATATCTATATATGGTAATGTCCCTGTACTTACAGTAACAATATATCTTTATATGGTCATGTCCCTGTACTAACAGTTACGATATGTCTATATATGTAATGTCCCTGTACTAACAGTTACAATATATCTATATATGGTAATGTCCTTGTACTAACAGTTACAATATATCTATACATGTAATGTCCCTGTACTAACAGTTACAATATGTCTATATATGTAATGTCCCTGGACTAACAGTTACAATTTGTCTATATATGGTAATGTCCCTGTACTAACAGTTACAATATATCTATATACGGTAATGTCCCTGTACTAACAGTAACAATATGTCTATATATGGTAATGTACCTGTACTAACAGTTACAATATATCTATATACGGTAATGTCCCTGTACTAACAGTTACAACATATCTATATATGTAATGTCCCTGTACTAACAGTTACAATATGTCTATATATGTAATGTCCCGGGACTAACAGTTACAATATGTCTATATATGGTAATGTCCCTGTACTTAAAGTTACAATTTGTCTATATATGGTAATGTCCTTGTACTGACAGTTATAATATATCCATATATGGAAATGTGTATACTAACAGTTACAAATATATATGTGTCTCAGGATGATCAAGTGAAACATTTCAGCATAAAATGCCCAGATATTTAATGTTTTAGGTACTCTTGTATACAAAAACTTGTTACGAAAATGCCGATAGCTTGCAGTTGTGGACCAAGCACGGTTGTAAATGCATTGTTCAGATGCAACACGATGGATGCATTATATGTTTGGTCTTTTGAGATTAAAAAGAAATGTTTTAGGAGTTGGATATTGTTGAGATCCCAACATCTCACCCGTAAACCAGCCAATGATCCCTCTTCTGTAACTGTTCGCTCTGTTCCTCAAATCTACAAATACTAGTGTACATGATGCTACAGAAACATTATATGTATATATATATGTACGCGTCTATGTACACATGTATAGATATATATATATTTATAGCTTGTTACCACTCAGTATCAAAGATCAACAGGCACTTGTTGGTGGCAGCGTTTCACCTATCGCTCCAAAACATACACATTTGGGTCGCCTCCCCTCTGAGGTTAATAAAGTAGTATTTGTCAGTGATGACAGAGTTAATTGAAAACGGATTAAGATACACTGACATCCGTTTACATTTGCACACAACCATCAGGACATGCTTTCGATAGATGGGTTGAGGAGCTCGCAGTAGGGACCAGTCTATAACAATTAGTACCGCAGTCCCTCTCTTTCTAAAACAATTAGCATTGATTATTGATGGTGTGCTGTAGTTGATGCATTATACCAAACATCCTTCAGGCTTTATTTAGAATATTTGTAATTAATTTAATTGTCTAATCCCTGGGGCTGTTCTTTGTGACTTCCTTTGGTGTTTTCGGCGTGGTGTTTGTAACGTTTTCAATAACACTATTATGTAATTATATCTTGTATAGCGTGACGTTTATTTTAAAAGCAGTGAGCTAAAAAATACCTAGTTCAATAATGTTTGTGCATCTTCCTAGTCAGATCTTCCACAAGTGCAGAAAGGCAAAATGGCACAGAAAGTGATTCAGATTTATTTGATCCTAAAAGGGATGTGGAGAAAAGCCGTCTTCCGTGTCTGTAAATCTAGGTAAAATCCAATGTCACGTCTTCTAAATAGGGACAAGTGTAGTGATAATGAAAACACAAGACATCCTAACGAGTATATTAAAAACGTCGACACAAATGTTACTCTAAGAAATAGGATATTTACCACTGATATCATGATGGCATTTAATGAAACTCGCCATTAGTTTCGATTGGCCTGTATCCCTCAAAAACTTGTGTTGTAAGTTTGTTTGCCTGTATTAGACATTTATCGTGGTAATCGTGATATCCATGCAAGGCCATGAGTATCAAATCAACTTCGACACGTGAACATTTTAGGTGAGATAAGAAGGGTTGCTGCTATCAAAAAAGGGAAAGTTAACGGTTTGAAAGTCGAGGTCGTTATGTTTTCCAAATATCTATTTAGTAAGCCGTCAGGGTTTGTCATTATTTAAGTAAAACTCGAAACTTAATCTACAAATTGTTGCTGTAAAAGTGTCTGTAGTGTCGAATGTTTTAAATAAAAAAATATCATCAATGTGGTAAAAACATGATTTTCATAGACAACATATTGTTTTGTGTTCACATGTGTGTGCGTAGTGATATAAACGTTATAGATTGTAGTCATAGCTATGTTCTTCAAAACGTGTAATGCCACTATTATAATCTGTATATTAACCATACTAACTCACTGTATGTACTGATATATTTTCAATTATTGTACGTTTTTCTTTCTGTAATGATTGATACATAAGTTGACTTTGAATTACAATTTGAAAGCACCGTATTATTTTAGTTGCATATTTCTTCGAACAGAAAATAAAAATGATATTGCTTTCTGTCTATCGGTTCCTCCATATATAACAGAAAATATTCGATGTATGCACTGTATTTATGTCTTCGCAAACCATACTTGTTATCAAATTGTCTTGGAGTTCATCAGACATACTCGATAATTTATATATACCAAACATAATGTAGTATAAAGGGGTATCACAAACTAACACGCGTGAACCAGTGACTGTTGACATCCCTTTATAGAAGGATACAATGGCATGGTTTGTCATTTCTCTCTGTATTTCATTTATTACCAAATTTCAAAATCTTTGATGGAGTATATTTAGTTTCTTGTGCCTCTAAAATGTCTACACATGATTGATAACTTATTACCGTGTATAATACAGTTTTATTTCTTACCCGAATTGTATAAGACAAAGGAGATTATAAAATGCTAATACTTTTACAATTTGATATGAATAACTATCTGAAGTCATATACATTTGATACAAATTGTCCCTCCAAGCCATTCAACAAAATGTTATTTTGACAAAAGATTGATGTATCTCGTGTATTATTAAGCAAGATAACGTATTTCAATACAGCATTTAGAAACACAACTTGGGTAAAACAAAGAAAAAAACCCGGAAAACTGTAAGTGGGGACAGACGGTCAGAGTGGAACGTAAAGACCAGGTAGAGAGTAAAGAACTCAAACTGACATAACGGTTGTAGATAAAAACCCGAACCTGTACGTATTAATGTCGTTTCTTTTAGGGGTTAGTATGGGATATACATGTAATACTGCAGTCTGTAGAAGTACTTCTATCATATCAACATACGTTATATCGCTTATAATCAGTTGTGCCACTCTGATCAACTCATAACATATTCGAGTGCACGGAAAGCAGTTCATATTTTAACAAAAGCTGTCCTAAAACAGGATGTTAAAAATTTTCCAATCAAAATTTTCAATCTTCCCATTGATAAACGTGACTAAAATATTATATTTAATTTTGCTTTCAATGCTCCAAGATACGTTTATCCTACATCTTCTAATAAAGCACATATTGTGTGTCCTTCCCTATTATGATAGTGGCCACCTGTTCTCATTTTTAATTTCAATTCATTATAATACGTGTCCCATAGTATTAAAATTTGTATCAAAACGCCATCTTCGGTCCAGACCGACTACATAAGGATTCCAGCGGTTCAGTAGTTTCCCTTTACTGTCAGTCCAGTTTAAATGCACTGTTTAATATCTTACAGCTACAATTCTGTATATCTTGTACAACGTTTAGAACACCATACGGGTTCACTTCAGCGCCTTATAAATCGGATCTGTTCCTACCTACCTAAACAATTATGATTTACAACGAACAGCGAAATATCATGGACATGAGAACAGTGAATTATAAGCCCACAACAATTTATCAAGTAGCACTTTGTCTCCTTTGTCTCTAAAGACGTTAGTTGCTCTTGTATGAAAGAAATAGTATGCCCGTATCAACAAAACGCCTTTCTATAAAGTATGTATTATGTAAATAAAACAAAACACGAAGACTAGTATAATCGGCTAGCGCTTTCGCCGTTCTTGGGGCTCCTCAGGCGATTTCAAGTATGTATTATGTATATACCTGAACTTTAAAAACCATTTACAGTTGAAGTAAATATTTACATTTGTTATATAACTAGTACGTTTATTTATAGTCTGATTTGAATCTTCAGTGTTGTTGTTGGAATGTAATACTTGCTTTTGATTATTACTATCACCTTTGTTTCATCAGATAAAAAGCGTGGTAGTCGTTACCCGTCCCCGTTGTCTCTCCGTATGTTACTGAAATAGCGTCCCTAAAACGTGGCAGTTCTAAAACCGCCATACTATGTAGAATGTGCACACATCAGTTATTTAAATTTAAAATATAGTAAAAATTCAATACATTTCTGATTACGTACACCAAGTTTATAGTAATTAGCTACTTAATGAGTTTGCAACGTCATTCGGTTAATTAAAACAGTATACATAAAGAAAATGACGGACCTGATCCCATCTCGATCATTTCTTATAATATAATGGAAGCGAGACAACTCTAAATATCGACCAGGCAACAGGATGTAGCCCATCAGGATTATCATCGGTATTATGATTTATCAAGCAGGTTTTCATTCCCTGCCATCAAGGTCCGTGTTTTGTGGAAATAAAGACTCTATATTACTTCACTAACCAGGAATTCTTTATGTCTTGGTTGTAATCACTTATCAAATCGACGGACGTGATGAGTCCCAAATTCGTTAGTAGCATTTTTTACGCTGTGATAACGTGGTACCGCGTCGTTTTTCGAGAAGAAAATTGAACAATAATATAGGGTTATGGAGAAGAAATAACATCAGGTAAAAGAATTATAGCAAGTAAACAAAATCAGTAAAACCTCACTAGTTCGTCCACCATACGTTTGTTTATTGCATCAATGAATATGTTACCCTCGGGCTAAATGCTGTCCTAACAATATATCACCAATACCATAAATAAATACCCTGGTAAATACAGTTATACGATGTGCATAACCGTAACTATGGTTTATCTTATAGGGCAACAATCATATTCCATATAACCGGTATCGTAGTTGATACCAAATTAGTTTCATTCGGGCTTATACCTTAATATGTTCAATCTTGGAATATGAGAGTCAACGAACACATATGAGTCATTGCATACTTTTTATCCATCTAACAAAAATATATAAATGTTGTTAAAGCCATGTGTGAGCGATACCGTAGGTCATCTGGTTAAACATATCTACATTCAACTGCTATGCGATATGCATCACAGTAACTACAATTTCTATTACAACTCACCAGTTCCCTAGTCAATATATAGGTGCCATCAAATCGTTAGTTACACTCCTAGTGCCTTTCTTGTAAAAGCTTAACATTAATATGGCCTTCATTGTCAATGAGGAGGTAGGGATGTCCTCTCGGATGACATTTATTGATTGCTTTCGGCTGCATTTGGTAAAATCATAGAAAGGTCAAAGCGGTTCATCTACCACCCAATGAACACTGAATTCATCCTTGAATTCGTACTGTTTAAAAATTGCTAAAATCATTCCGGTGTCAAAATAAGGCATTCGTATCCCCCCTCATTAAAAACATCACAAGGTTTTCAAGAAAAAAAACCTTACTTAATTCATTATGAAAATCACTAGTTAAGAAAGAAAGTCACCTGCGTATTTGAATAATAATATCAGAATATTTTCGTGCACATTTACCCTCAACAAATTCAATGAGAAACTCTAGATATGTAACGAATTTAAAATTGGTGCCGAACACAATCACCGACGTAACAATGAACGAATGATTATCGATTAATATTATTATTAATGGTACTTTCTTATCGTTTTACCGATGCAATGATGTGTATTTTATAATATTTTTATCGATGCTAACTAATTGATTCTACTATTTTAATTACCCTTGAGTGAATTTATTGTGAATGAAAACGTTTTTGTTTTGGGATTCCCTCGTGTAATTTCACCAAAACAGTGTAGACAAAATGTTGCTTGGGTGTTAAGTTAAGAAGGCAGTAAATGCTAAATGCAAACAAAGTTTTAGATACAGCATGATGCACAAAATTACTAGACACTATACAATTCCAGATTTTAATTCAATGAGACTTGTTGCATTTTATGTAACCGTATTATCGAAATATTGATTATGAAATATTACAAAGTATGTTCTGTACAATATAATACACCAGCCATAACGTTTAGCGGACATAACCTTTTTCAAAGTCCTGCATTTGGATTGTATCCCTTTACCCATAGACCTATTCTTCATAAGCAAGACAATACGCCTGCAAGACCGAGACACGTGCCATTCCGCATATGTAATGGAGGGTTGGTGGACGTAGACAAGGCAACAGAGAAGACATGCTGCAGATAGAATCTGGTATTAAAATTAACGCAGTCGTGACTTCTTAACCAAACCTCAACTTGAGACACTCCGCTTCTAAAGGAGCATTATTCTTGAAAATGTTAGTATTTAACATCTTTTGTGCGCCATACAACCTGCGTTCGTAAAATGCATAATTATAAAACGTTTGCTTGATGTAGTTGTAGTACTGTTGTAAGGAAATTATACTTTGGACATACATTGGCATCAAAATGAACGCACAAAACTCGACTTCAGTATTTGACAATTTACTTTCCAAAGGCAGACAAGTATTGCTTAACACTGTTTTTAACTTCGGCGAACTTTTGTGAACAAGTAGTTTCTTTAGAATCATTTATTTTCGTGGAGTCAATAATTCGTCGTTTTCTTATACATATGTACAAGCCTGTTCATTGCTGATTTCTGAATGGCCCGATCTATACCATACCAAATTTATGTTTTCGTGGGGATTTAATTTCGTGGATTTTTGTGATCCATGAAATAAACGAAACTTAATGTTTTACAAAAAAATATGATTTTCAGTCCATTGAATGCTGCGGACCAACCTTCGTATCAAAAAGGACATGTGGCTTTATCTTAGACTTTTATTTTAATACGGGACAGCCGCCCTTCCTGATTTTTAGGAGCTTAGGTGATAAGGCAAGGGAAATTTGCTGCGGACAAATAATCTGTATAAGATATAAACAAAGGGATATAACTCCGTTAAAGAAATTGAGTAACCATGATATCTTTAAGTTATCTCTATTGAGACGAGGTTCCTGATTCATAAACTTCACAGATCATTTCATTTAAAATTTACCAATTGTCCTATAGATTTCTAATTCATAATTAATGAGTTTTGCGCACCTGTTCCCGTGGTTCAAACAAATTGGATTTCCAATTTTTAGCCCCCTGCATCACTGACTAGTCTTAGAATGACACAAAAACTGTATGATACAATATAATTCATGTCTCGTTACTGTGTCGAAGTCCAAATTTAAAAGGTGCGGTCATTTGCGTGTGTGACACGTTTATTTTTCAGCAGACCCGACTTCAGTACGAGAAACTCTGCCTCGGAAAATGAAGAAATATTGTGACTTCTGGTAAAAAAGAAATTAAAATTGTGGTCCGGACATAACATTGTTGACGCTTAGCCAGCAGTGTTGTCAGATGTCCCGTCAGAGTTGTATTAACAGAGGACGCCTAGGCAGCCATCAAAACAATGCCATAATATGGAGGCTTCTCCCATGTTTAATCGTTTCGTGCTTTCATTAGTCGATTTATTGCAAGTAATGAAAGAGTTTTGCTCTCTTTAATTTTCACTTGAAAAAAATTGTAAAACACATTAAAAACACCCAAGCTGTTCAGATTTGTCTGAACGGGAAGTTGCTGTATCAAAGACATTTATTTCGTATAACTGGTGAGCTATATATCAGCCTCTTTGGGTTGTTTACCATTGTATATGAAAAAAAATCGTTGTACAAGTACTGCTGTATACTGTCCGATCTAGGAAATATCGCAGGTCATCACCCACAACAAGGCTTCAGCGTTTGAATTAACTCTAAAATATATGGACCTTTTCCTTCTAACGTCGGCCGTTCAGCTCCTGAGTTTTATAACAGAGTAATACCAAGCAATTACTGCAGATAGAGGTCGGTTTTATTACCGAGATATATCGTCTTCTTTGTTTGGTATCAACTGTCGCCAAAGTTACGCTGATGACGGCACCATTTGGCCTATAAAGGTTACTTGAGTATAAAACTGTTTGTGTGAAATGAAACATTTTCTCTGCATTTTCTAGACAGTTCCCTTGTATTATTTCAATACATTATTATGAAACGAAACGTCATTACTTCTGAATTATATAATTTAAACATTAGGACTAGCGAGACGATAATGGTATAAATAACAAAACACAAAAGTGCGTCTAAGAGCATATATTCTCATAAAATAAGTTAACTTAGGTTTATTGCACGTATAACATAATTCCTCCCAACAAAGATTTACAGATCTGCATTTCTATCTACAAAATATCACATAAATCTGTGGAAAAATCGTAGAACAATGATAGTTTGTATTTTATTACGTACTCCAAGTATGTGTATGTCCTACTGACTACACTACAGCGTGACGTACGTACACCTTAGCCCATTTCTATCTATTCTGTTTAGTCTATGTTCACATCATTCTAACACCTGCACCATGGGATTTGTGAATCGGCCCTTTTTGTGATTACAAAACCAATATCTCAAATTGGTTACTTCACTTTATATATGTTAGCATACTTCAGATGTGAAATCCTCTTCACAAACATTCTGCCATTTGGTCAGTTGCCTTCCGTCTCTATCTTTAACTGTCAACAACACAACAGCCATAAGTCTTCAACAAAGCATTCTCATTTTTATACAATTACCGGATCTTATGTTTAACATAAAGCAAAACATCAGTATTGTAATTTTTAAAAAAAAGGCCGATCCAGAGCAAAAATAGGTCCAGTGTGGTTATCCTAAAAACAAAAACTTGGTGTTGGTTATCAAGTTTAAGTGGGGTTTTTTCCACACTCTGAGATCATTTATTTTCCATAAAGAATATTTTAATGACAATTTTTCTTTTACATTTTTGTTCTGAATGCCAAATCTCAAATTCACATTTATATTTTGGTTCCTATTTTTTTTCGTTTTCTTTTTCTTTTCTTTTTAACGGAATCCGCAAGAATTTTTTTCACCAAGTGACCACAAAACAGCGCAATTACAACTTGTTTTGCATATACAAAATACTTTTGTATTACAAGCAATAAGTTATATATGTCGGACAAACTGTGGATAACTGACAATAAAATTGACAGTACTTGCAGATTTTGAATTGAAATATATTGAAAAGTTGTACATACAGTGGTTAATCTTCGCGCTTTATTAAGCAGTTGAAATCACATGCTTCCGACGTCATGCAGTGCATTTAGAAATATTTATTTCTTTGAAATAAACCGTTAATCCTATATATATTATATCCTCCTATAATCTGCCATTTAATCTATTCAGTAATCCTCATACATAAAGCTAACAGAATTAAAACTTTTCTAACTAAAGTCACATATAATCTACGCGTCTGTATCACAGTTATAAAATATGCACAATAAACATAGCTTTAGGTTCATACCAAGAGAGTTCAGACTACCTAAAGTACATATCTGTTTTTCATAAAGAAAAATTGACAGGCTTCAATATGTAGCTAAATTTCATATATAGGACCGAAATGGGTAGCTAGATTTCATATATAGGACTAGAATAGGTAGCTGGATTTTACATACATGACTACACTGGGTAGTTAGATTTTATATCTCGGATGGCAATGGGTCACTGTTTTTCATATATAAGACTGCAATGGGAGATTGTTTTTAATATATAAGACTATTATGGGTCACTGTATTTAATATCTAAGACTGCAATGGGTCGCTGTATTTCATATATGACTGCTATGGTCGCTGTATTTCATATATGACTGCTATGGTCGCTGTATTTTATATATAAGACTGCTATGGTCGCTGTATTTCATATATAAGACTGCTATGGTCGCTGTATTTCATATATAAGACTGCTATGG
>JAULCA010337681.1:10323-20756 GCA_032360845.1 Crassadoma gigantea
TGTATAGCTACACAACGTATGATACTTACATCTCAACGGGTGTTGGGGAGCATTCCTTCTTTAGATTACAACGTACGGGAAGGTTTTTATGTTTGAACTTTCTCCCAATATTAACTACAAATCAAACCGAACTATGCATTCGCGATATATTTTCTAGTACTCCAATTAATGTGGTTTCATGGAATATTGATGACAAATTACAGTTAAACACTAAAACATTTTTGTTTAAACATTTGAAGGATTTGATTGCATTCGTCACTTCCAAGTAAAGTTGGTAAAGCAATAGTGTTTTCATATGCATATACGTCTACTTCACTTACTGAATATTACTGGCAATGTTTTGGCGTCTTTAAGCAAAAGGCATGTTATTTAAACTATGAAGTAAATTGCTTTCTTATATGTTAACGATGGGGTATATACGTTAATGCAACTTTTCATG
The DNA here is from genome assembly GCA_032360845.1 of Crassadoma gigantea. Classification (NCBI taxonomy): domain Eukaryota; kingdom Metazoa; phylum Mollusca; class Bivalvia; order Pectinida; family Pectinidae; genus Crassadoma; species Crassadoma gigantea. The sequence continues at coordinate 10,763 of JAULCA010337681.1, forward strand.
ACCTGTACGCCACATTCAGTTGTTAAGGCTAAAATTCCTGTTAGGTTTAATACATGCTTAATTCAAATACATCTATACAGTAATATAGTAGTAAGAAACGTTTGGATATTGATAACGTATGTAGAATAACTAAACAATAGTGTATACAGTGTAAAATGTTATACAAATAAATACCATGTTACAAGATGGCAGTATTGAAGGGGCAGAAGGAAAATGCAAAACATCCTACAATGGCCTTTCGTTACAATTACACATCAACCAACGAGGAAAACTTTCTACACAGTTGTTCCCATGGTACTTTAATACCTGGTCACCACAGAACATCAAAACGCAACAATTTCTATACAAAATGGATAACGACAGAGTTTCTACACACTTCCAGTAATATCTTTATAGGTATTTACAACAATGTATCAGGGACTTGAATCTACAAACAAAAAGTTAACTTTTAACAGGTCCTGACTCAATGATGATCAGGATGCACTATAACAGGAATGTAACGATGAATATCACTAAATACTTCGGGAATCAGTATGAAATACACACATGTAGACAGCTTAAATGTACTGTTGCTGTGTTTAGCATTCAACCCAGCTGTAACCAAGTCTGAAAGCTAATCTTCTTTATCAGTTTTGATTTCAAGTCGACATTTTCTCTCCTACAAAATCGCACTGAAGATATCACGAATAATAAGTTCTAGCAGAAATTTGTCACGATTTAAATATACTTCCAAACTTCGAATTTCTATAAATCTTACGTTAAGTACGGTAAAAACGTACACGAGGTAGTAATCAAATTCAAAATTTTAAACGAACAGATATAAATAAGACATAACCAGAGCGGTCAATGTGATCTGACCGCAACATGCAACAAATCATGTCTATCGAATCTGGTGTATGTTATACTGCACTAGGTCAATGAGAATCGCATTTGTTTATTTCAGACAAAACTACACTGGGTTGAAATGCCAACATTCACAGAATAAAAAGACAAAGTGAACAAAGACTATTAGATGAGCACATGACCTACGTCATGGATATCACATTTACATAATATATCATGTGATATGATATATATATCACATGATCTATGCACGGATATCACGTGATGGATTTTACATGATCGACGTCATGCACACCACATGACATATACATGCACACCACACGACGTAAACATGGCCTCAACATGACCTAAGACACGGGCATCATATGACAACTCATGATAAGGGAGAGCAACACTGTACATAAGGTGAATGTAACAATAAATCCTAACACGTGTAACACCACTTTTGTAGTCATTTGAGATACACTAGCTACATAGCACATCGGTCTGTTCCATCATCACAAGTTTGGGCAGAATTCTGAACAATATCATAATACTACATTCCTGTTCTGTAGCCTACATTCCTGTTCTGTAGCCTATGTATGTCACTTACAAGCATACAAAGATGTTAAAATTACTCATTTTTTCACATTATTATATGAAAGAATATAGCTGGATTATGTCGGATTATTAATAAGCGTGGATTTGTTCCCTCAGATGGAAAAGCTCTGATGCTTCGATGAAGCAGTTTGTGGCATGTCTGTATCACAGTTGAAACACAAGCACATCGCTCTGCATGTATTGCACTGCTACCAGAACATAGCGTGTCACACCACATGGTATATGGAACAACGCAACAATATGCCTCTACGAACTACGGGGTCCCCTCGTTGAGCCTCGCTAGTCTATGCACATACCGATGACTAGCTCACTAGTGCTATGACATCCTCCACAACAGGCAAATGTCCATCACAACCAATCAAACCAAACGAAACAAGAGTTGGCAACTTAACATATATATCAGCATTAGGAAAATAAATTTTATTTGGTAGAGATTTAGAAGCAAAATATCCATTTTCTTTGAAATATAAAAATATTGTTTTTATATATATTTCTTTACAAATTAACCATTTTATTTATAAAGCATATCAATAAATCGAATATCATCATACATAATATACAGCTGCACCATACTAATGTAGATATTTTCACATTTTAATGCTTGGTATTTATTTAATAACATTTCGTCTTAAAGCATGGATTGCTTGCCTTATCAATTTGGATTTGTTTGGCCTTTTTAACAGCAGTATTGTTATGTTTACATAAAAATCAAGAAATGTAATTCTACAAATAGAATCTAAATGCATTGTATTAAGAAAAATATTTTATACAAAGATTTAAACATGCAACGAAATATAGATACTCATCTTTGGTACTTATCATGGTGTACATGTTTATCCAGTAGAATAATATTACCCTTTTCACCGCTTAAAATATGTATGATGATATTTTTTCGATAAGGACGGAGGAAAAATAGTCCTCTGTCAATGGAAGGAAATCGTTTCAGTGTATGACAAACATCGTTTTCAAATAATTCGACCAAATAATGGTCTAAATAACGTGAGCAATTGAAATACTGAGTACGGGTTAAAGCTTGGGTTTGATTGGCCGATCAGGTCTGTTTTCTCTGCTGTATAGGCATAGGGAACAACGAGGTCTGTGGCTGTTGTTGATCCATTCCAGCAGCTACATAGGAAAACACACACAGGACTGCATAGCAGATTTGGTCAGCCTGAAGTCACAATGGAATAGGACATATTTTAAGCTCACATTTGAGAGAAAAGACAAATACCATATTTAAAATCAACATATTTGGCATAAAGAACCTTTGTTTCAATATTGTGATGAAAACGTTCCAGAACTGAACACAAATATAACAGATAAGCCATTATGAAAGTCCATCAATTTCTATTATGAACTGAACACATATATATCACATATAAGCTATAATGATCAATCCATCAATTTCTATTATTTAGTTATAAACTTTTAACAATAGTGCATGCAACTTTCTAGCAAATATGACACAACATTCACTGATCGAATCATGTGTAATAAAACATTTTAATTATGACTAGTCTTTGTTTTTTGCTACTAAAGTCGTTATATTGAAATACTTAATATTTATTTAAAACTGGAAAAGTACCATAATGATATATCACTTCTTATTAATAAAATAGCAAACATGTTATAAAGGATGACTATAAGAACAGAGAAAAACATTCCTATTCAATTTTGAGTTATTGTTAAGAGAGGAAAATATATTACTCTACTGAACACATTTTAACATGTGAGAAAAGGTTATATTTTTTTCTCTGTTAGTGAAAAGTGTTTTATTTCAAAAACGTATAAATATTAATCAGTAGTGGATAAGAATTCGTTACATGAATGAGTGATAGCAGAGTTGTTCAAAACCTGCTTTATATATTGACAATAAATATGTCCACTTGACCTCTTAGTACTGATGAAAATTTGAGGAATTAGAAATATAATCAAATGAGGACAAATCTTAATAAAATCATATATAACATTCAATTTTGAACAACTCGGCACACTGATAAAATATTTAATCCAGAATAAACAGAAACTAGAGTCTGTTTCTCAGACAATGGTATTCTGACTATATTAAACACAGACTAGCACTAGCTACCAAGCGCCAGACCCGTTACATCCCCATTATTTATGCCGTTAATTAAAAAATCTGATGCATGCATTTCTAAAGCATATCACCTTCTCCCAGGAATGAATGTTTGGTTATTATTAGCAGGTAAAGACACTGTTTCCGATGGAAAAAATTGGTAAAGCACTTTCAAGCAATGTATTAATTATAACATATTAGTACACACAGGAAATGGCATTCGAACAAGGTTAAGCAGTAAGGCACTAATATGCTAAAAGAAACTGAGCAGCAAAATGCCTACTCTCAGGTGCCACTTGTTCAGTGAGTGACTTCATCTTAGCATGCTGGACGGCAAAGATTCTGTGTATCATCAAAGCTATAGGATTGGCCTGGGAACAGGAAACAAATAATGTCCATCAATATCTATAAAGATTCTCTTTTAGTCTCACTATCATGGTCAACGAATGATGGCATTTCCTCAGATTATGGTGTGAGACTACTACAACAACAGTACCGTCAATTTCATCACGTTTCATTGAAGTCTTTTACACAGGAAATGCAGACTTGATATTGGTTTTACTTCTAAGCTCGGTCTTTTAATGTCGCATCATATTTAAATTTTAATTCAAATTTCTAGAGAATTTCACGGATGAACAAGTAGTGAATACAATTAACCATTATGATGTTGCCTTTAGTATGGATCAGAAAACAATGATTTAAACTAATTCACGAGGACTTAAAGCGGTTCTTTAAACACCACGGCACACAATTTTACAGTTACTAAACATAAAATTTAATTTCGTTAGAACAACGTCCGCCGTTTTCTAGAAAAACATTACATAAGTAATGGTAATTTTGATTCATAATTATAACATTTTTCATCTTAACAGATGAGAGGGTACATACTTATGATATAAAGAAAATACACATTGTTTTACATAAAAATATTCCTCCATCCCTATCTAAAGCCTTGAAAATCAGGTAATATGCGCGTAACTTAACTTATCAGCCGAGACTTTGATGAGGTCCATTTGTAACATTTTCCACTGATAATACAATTATGCGCATTGATTATAACACCGAATTGGAGTTTGTATAACTGGCCGGTCAGAGAAAACTGACTGTTGAATGACCAGCGATTACATAATAACAGTACAACATCTATGTGCGAGGAGAACCAAACAAAAATTTGATAACTATCCCAATTCAGAAAAATAATTTAGCCGAAAAATAAGCAGTAAATTAAAAGCTAGAAAATCAGCAAACATTCAAGTAGCATCTGTTTTTATTTATTTCGTCAAATTTGATGCATATATTTCATTCTTATACCGAGAGCACACCATAATATATATTTTAATTAATAAATATCATTCAATTATCTGCATTTTCGTCTCAATACGAGTTCATACTAGCGCTAAATAACTTTGACTTAGGTACCTTTTTTATAGAAAACGAGCCGATTGCTACGAACATATATTACAAGAAATACCTTCTTAAGTTGGTGAGATCGTGAGACTGGACAACAGAGAGAGAATCAAAGCAGCTTCACGCATAAGTAAGAATCAGGATGTGCATAATACAACATTATGAGATCGTTTAGAATGGCAGACAGATACAAAAGATAATCTACATCATGCGGCATCACTGTAATTCTAAACACAGGAGGACTCACATTTCTTTATGTTTATTATACAACACTTTCTGACACTTCATGCAAACAACGAATCAAAAGAAATAAAATTATAAATCTACCACTTCAAACAAAATAGTGTTGTATTCTGAATACTCACCATTCTGGACTTGAACTTGTGGAACGTTACTTGCCGATTTTTGGTATCTGCAATTACGGGAAAATAAAAATAAGTCATAAACAGCTATCTGCATGTTAATGACCAACAAAATATGTCACATTTATTTATTATGATTTTTCAATGATTTAAGAAGGCTTTGTGTAACGAACACATATAAAAGGATGGTTTATCAAAGTTAAATCCATGTACTAAAGGAACTACAACATAATTGTTGTAATTACTAGCACAACTTCAAACAAATTATAACATAGAAAGCATAGTGTAGGGGTTATATTTCAGTGGGCAAAAGCAAACAAGTATTTTGATACATATAATAAAATTTCATGACATGCTTTAAAAACATGTTACTAGTAACATAATGTAAAAGAATACAATACTGCAATAGGGTACGGGATTTTAAAAATCCCAGACAATCCGTTACAGGTTGATATTTTATCTGCGATTGTATTTATAAGTATTTAAAAGAAAGCATGCCAAAAGAAGAAACCTGATTGAATCATGCAGGGGATCCTTGCACATCACAAAATACAAAAAAGGGGAAATTCATGTAAATAAATAAAATTCAAAACGGTTAATTGACATTAATTATTGATAAATAAATAAAACTGTTACTTATAAATGAACGGAACAGAAGTTTTATTGTAAATTTATGTAGTTAATTATTATTTTCAAAGTCATTTTACACGAGTTTCCATTTCATTTAAGATTTATATAGGATATTATCTTTACATGAAAGCAAGACTCTGGCAAATTAAATATAGAACTCGCGGTAAGTTTTATGAATCTTTAATGAAATGGGAAATTTGTTTTTATCACATGGTCTAAATGTTTTACCAATATATTTTAAAAACATGTTTGAGATAAAATAGAATCTGCGATCTTGGCTTACTCTATTGTGATGTCAAAACATAATCTGTAGTCTGTGACTCCATTATATAGGATAAGTTTATATATAAATTCACCAAATAACACAGTGACCATGTGATGAAAATTAAACATCTGATCGGCAAAAAAAAAATAAAAATCTGATAAAAGCATTATTATGGAATTATCAAAAGCTGTTGATGAAAATACGGAAGCAATTTTCAAAATAACTTTTGCACTGCACCCCCAACTAATATCCAGAACGTCCTTAACGGAAGTATACAGTAAATTTAAGCGAAAAACAGAAATCTAATAAACCAATTGAAGTGGATGAATTTTGATAAAAAGCAAAATGATATGCTAAAAAAACCCCATGTTTTTTCTACTGATTTGATAATGATGGGAGTAGGATATAAATGAGTTTCACGATCAAAAACAACAATGATGGTAAGGGTTTGGATTAACAAAAGACCACACTGTGACATCAATACGCAAATATCGTCCAAAAGGCTAAAAACGTTTCATAAAACTATGTAATTACTTGGTGTTTTAAAGGTAAAATACGAGTATCTTGCTTTGGCGTGAATAATTATATATTGAGTTGAAATTTATAACAATCTGGTATTCCTATCAAAGTTATATTGTACCTACGAAACCTTCCGACTTCGAGAATCGATCTGCAATCTTTTAGTATCAATGCTATAAAATAGTTTTTATATTAGTATTGTGAAATAAATATTTATCCAATTGCATATGCTTATCTTGCATTTCGGGTTTAAATATTGACACCAAATTCAAGTTTGAAGGCAATTATTGTAAATGTAATTAAGACTATACTCTTCTTTTCAGTAAGGATTAAATAATGTGCAGTTACCGAACAGTTCTGTATATTGTTTTCTATTTCCTTTAATATAGGCTTGGTATGCTTTCCTGCTTACATTACATAATAAACTGAATTACATAATAAACTGAATTAGTTAGAAATCGCGTGTAAGTTCTAAACTGTAAAAAAACACCAACATGCAGCCACTATATAACATCAAGACATTACTGAACATTAGAAGACCATTTTAACAGGAAACATGCCACAAACTCCGGTAATATACACCAATTTGAAATAGTATTACAATGCCTTCAATAAATCAGGTTTGTTTGAACATTTTAAGACATGAAATTATGCAGATTTTAATAGCGTAAAATATCTTGATTTAGAACTCTGTTTCTTAATTAAGCCATATTTATACATAATGTTTTCTATTTATCATCAGATAATTTGAAAACATGACGAAACTAATTTAAAAGCGTATTAACAGCATGAATACGGTCATGTATATCATTTGTAAGTTGTAAATGTTAGAATAAATGCAATTCGAAATAGTTACGTCATTGAATGGTTAAAAGTAAAAACTGTATCACGATGTCAGCTATGTAAATTTGTTCTCATAGTTTAGAACTCATCACAGATAGCCATACTATAATAGGAAGTAAGACCCTAATCAATCGATCTTGCTATTAAACAAAATTTTAAACAGATAAAAAAAATACAACTCCTGTTATCTAAAAAGTTTATTTCCAAACAAATTGTACTTTATTTTTTGATAAATATTTTAATACAAAATAAATAACCAAAATATGTTTCATACACAAATAATTCTCTCCGATCAGATTGAGAATTCCGTAATCTTTAATATCATCTTCATCACAATACTTACCTTGATATGAATGTTTTTGGTTCATTTTCGTGGTGAAATTCAATATATTTTCAAAAATAAAAATGTCCATGCATGTTAATTGTGGTGAAGGCATTGTTAATGATTTGACGGGTTAACTATGTTCACAGGTCTACCACAACCAAGGCAAGCAGCATATACTTACTACTACACCAACGAGTAAATAGTATCAAAATCTAAAAGTAAAAAACTTGGTGTGCAACGAGCCATGACCTTACCAAATTCCTCTAGAACAAATATGCCGCCTTTCTGCGTGAAACATTTCTTGATTCGACCTAGCTCAATAAATGACTGAAATAAAAACGTTGAAAGCAACTTAACGATTAAGTGGGTGACACGTATTTAAACGGAATTTTCTTTTCTGACCTATATATTTCATAAAGTGATTAGGTCAGAAAGATGTTATCCAGAAACTCAACGGAAAACACAAATGTTACTGATCTAATCGTCTCTGTTCCAGATTTGGTAAGGAGAAAAAACATTACTAATAAAACAAAATCAAAACAACACATGGAAAAGAAATAATAAAAACTAAAAACAAATTCGGATGCCAATTGAATAATAATTATTAAATCTGAAAAAAACTAATATGCTCACAAATTGAAAGAAACGGAAAAGTGCAGACATACTAAGTGCCACAAGACGCTTGTATAGTCAAACAAAAGACAAGGTTGACAACAACGTTACGGTAACTACGGGGCTACTGGCCACTACAATGGAGGGACTGACCGCCAACTCGGCGGCCGGAGTGTAGTACGGTCGTGAGTACAGTTACCTCAAAGTCCTTTTATCACCCCGGGTTGTTGTATGGAGCGAGCGCAAGGAAGGAAGAAAGATGAAAAAAATGTTTAATGCCATTACCATAAAACATCCAATCACCATCACAACATCACCAATGCAGCAATATAAATATGTACATAAAAATATATCAAATGTTGGCACACACGCAGTCTTTATTAGGGTAGCTATCTTTCTTCGACTGGACGGTTGTATCCGTACGTGTGGAAACCGCTGAAAATCACCTGAAATTATCTGTTCATACCATAGATTTCCAAGGTTATCATTACGTATTGTAACAGGTGTAGGTGTGATAATCATTAGGTTCATATGTCACAGCAGCTATAACAGACACTTTCAGAAACATCAAAGTTATCAGCTGGATTATGATAAACTTGTGCACTTTGCTGAGAAAGGTAAGTCAAAGCCAATTATCATTATCATTTCATACTGGTGTAATTGATACAAATATTTGTAATCAATTTGGTTTTTGTTAGCAATGAATCTGAAACAAAACTACCCTAATATCAGCCAGATCAAGCAATTTCCAATGCAACATGCAAACATTGGCCAACAACGAATCTTTATTATAGTTTTAAATCGACAATTTGTCATAGGCTAGCTGACAATATTCAAACTGGATTGAGATGCTGAATATCGTTTTTGTATCTGAGACATGCAGAGTGGAGGGACAGTGACGTTTCAAACAGATTAATTTGATACTTAATCTGATCATTACGTGGAGGGTTGAAGTGACGGTGAGACTTGGATAGATCATATGTAGGACAATAATCATATCTGAGCAAAAACATATTTCACAGAAGACTGGAGAATTAGACTCAGCACGATCTCAATCCAGCCAAAATAATAATTACAGTTTGAAACGATGTGGCTGCTTTCATCAAATTGACATGATGATAGCAAATAAAGAACTAAAAATTCTAAAGGCACAAGCAAGGTTCGATATGCAACAAAGGGAAAAATCTAAATGTATGCATCATACAGAGGCAGGATAGTAGATCTTTAGTTTTCATAATTTGTAATCTAACTCTTGCTCGTATGTTATCGTACATTTTAAGCGAAAATTCATTTTTTTCAAATTTGTAAATGTGCAAGACTGAAAGCTTATTTATGATAAATATTTGACCTACTGCTGTGTTACATTTCCATTAACAGAGTGGATCATTGCAATTTACATTAGAAGTTTCCCGGTACTAGCAGAGTGAATCATTGCCATTTACATCAGAAGTTTACCGGTACTAGCAGAGTGAATCATTGCCATTTACATTAAAAATTCACCGGTACTAGCA
>JAULCA010337682.1:0-10036 GCA_032360845.1 Crassadoma gigantea
AACATCATATTATAAACTCATATTGACGAAATTAATAAATATATATAAATATTAGTTCAGATTGTCAGGCTATGGTTCAAAGCTTACAGTTAATACGACGTCCTTCTTTTCACGACTTTTCCACAGTGTAAATACGTGTAGGGATTTTTGTAAATACCTTTATTATGAACAGATTCTATGCTTGAAGGTAAAATTAAAGACAAACAAAACCTTAATACTATTGAAGAATACTGAGTTTTAGATGTACATAAAATCTAGATAACCTTACAAGTTTTATGAACAACTATAATTTTTTGAAATTTCTTAAGTAGAAATGAAATTACAGATATAGCCAAAATTCTATAACTCTCATTAAAAACATGCAGTGATTTAGAAATGTTCTTCAAAGTGAAACTATTGTGCGTTTATGTAGGTTATACGAAAAAGCATGCTGGTTCAATGGCTTGAAGCATTTGTGATTGATTTGAAATGATCAAGTGTACATCATGTATTTATTGTTCTTGTTTTGCGAAAACACCCCGAAATTAATCATGTTTACCAGGCCGAAGCCATCACGCAAGGCAAAGTAGATTTCCTTAACCAACAAATGACCAATGACATAGCTAGAAGGAATATCAAACTTCAAAGCAATTGCTGTCCTCTGCTTCAGTCACTTGAAACTTAGTTATTGTTCATCTAAATATTGTTTGGAAGAGAGACTCCGATTGAAGGAAATGGCTAGGGGCACATAATTGCGAAAGGGAAACACGAAGTTTTTATTTCTTGTCATAAAATATATATATACCAGTCAAGTATGCTGTTATAAAGATGTTATTTTGAAGGGCTTTGGTACATTTGTTTTATTATAAATTCTTCCGAAACTGTCATAAAGGCTTAAGTTACATAAAGAACAAGTTACTGGGCAAACCCTATTCCAGGGCCAAGTTATTTAAAGCATTCAGACAACTAGACGGCATTTAAGAGTTTATTGTTCATCAAATGCATTTTCAACAAACAACAAAATACTTCGCCTTAAAATAATTTAGTAAAATAATTAGTTGATTAATTAGAGTAAAAACTTGTAAATTTAGGTAGGCTTTGAGCGATACCGTCCATTTAACCAACATACTGGTACATTGTACATGCACTACTGTATACTAGAAATTGTTCTCCCTTTGCCAATGAAATCAGTTTTCGCCCAGTGTTAATTTCGCCATCTATTTAATTGCTATGTTTATAGTGCTATTGACCTATGTTCGATGTCATGATAATTTCGCTCTCACTACGGAGGGCGAAAAGACGAAAATTATACTACACCGAAACCTAGTTTGCAGAAAACACTCGGTGACGTGTATCCGTGATCGATTTGTGTTATAATCAGTATCGTTACATACCCCCTGATCAAGTTAATCTAAATCAGATAGTTTCCCTTCTTGACCCTTATATCTACAGGGAAGCCCAAAAAAGGTTGTGGATGACTTAAAACACTTTCAGATACTGATTGTTAGTAATTATCTACAGGAAGAATCGCCTCATAATATTGGATAGAGTCCCAAGGGCTCAGCGATGTCATATGGTCATCAGAATAGTCAACTATCGAGATCAAAATCTCGTTCATATCACGCGATTTCTTGTCAATGAGTTGGGGAGTGTGTATGTTTGTCGCCTATGGCAGTTTACATACTGGCGCAGTCTCTATGACTTACTCGTAGGAAATCAATGTCAATTAATTAGTGTCATGGACGAAGATCAATTTTAACACATGGCACCAAGGCGGAGTGTATATAGGGCATTTTAATAAAGAAAGATAAAAAGCACAATATGATTAAAAAGTATTAAAAAAGATCTTGATTAAAGGAGTAAATCTTTTAACAAAATATAAAATGTAAACATTATGCTTGTAAAACACATTCGAGATGCAAATAAGTGACCTATATTTGCAAATGAAAATATGAATATATATATTTTATAAGTTTTGATCAGCTGACAGTTCGTATTTTTAAACAAATAACTATTACAGCTGGATAAAGCGCGAATCACGTATTCTTGTTTTACCCTTTGAAAACCATACATCTTTTGTTTGCAACTGGTTATATTGTACACATATTATAGACAAACGAAATACATTGATGAAACCATGGTCAAGCCTAGATATTTTTATAGATATTTCTGCTGAAACTATGATATGCAATTTTTGTGCTAGAGGGTGCTCTGCGACCATAACTGCTGTAAGAAAGGGGAGGGGGAAAGGGGCATCTGCTAAAATTATTTTCTATAATTACTTTGCTTGAGGATGCTGTGAGGGGGTGCCATCCGCTAAAACTATCTTCGATTACTTCTCTAACAGTTTTGCTAGAGGGAGCTGTACGACTATAACTACTGTGTTAGAGGGCGCCAGCTGTAAAACTGGACTGTGCAGGAGAGCGTTGTGTTGCTTTTACATCTTTTCTGTACGCATAGTGCTTCATTAACTACTTTCATAGAGGGTGGTTTTACTAAATCCGTTAATAGCGGCGGCATCGCAAGGAGCTATGTCCTTGACAGCGAATGCCCTTAGTGTTAAAAACGGTATTCAAAATATCTTAATTATTGTTATATTACACAGGAGTGAGGTCGTAGTCATTTCAACGTTGCGTAGTTCTTTATGCTTGGGGTTTTGACTCATTTATCTAAGCCTCAATTATCGTGTTTTAGAAAGTGAATTAGACAGACAGTGTTGAGTTACTCAGTGCCAACATGAGCCAGGCAAACTACGGCTTTAAACACATTAACACAAGGAACAAAGTGACCTTCACTTTAAGCCAAAGCTGTGTAATCGAGTGAAGTCCATGTCAAAATTGAAATTAACATCCAATTACTCAAACAGTACGTTAACTTTATAAAAGAAAATGATATTTTAGGTTGAGGTATTTTCCGTATCTTGACAGGAGACGTCTACACGGATGAAACATGTGGTTCATCTTTTTTTTTTTTGCGGGAAAGGTGGTTGGGTTCATGATCACATTTCTTTTTTTTTAATGTTTTGTTAGTTCGTGTCTTTTTCCCTTCTGGTAACGATAAATGACTTTTAGTTTTATTTGAGTCCTTGATTAATTACAAAATTTTGAAATTGAACGCTTTTCTTTCATATTTATACTACGACTTTTCAGCACATATTATATATATATTTACATATTCGGTCACAAAATTTTAAAAAATAAGGAAAACGAAATTGTTACAAAGTTATTTACATCTTGTATATCATATTTTAAACTGAAGGAGTGTTCGATTTCACCTTATTGGAGTAGCTATAAGACATGGACGTCTATATAATTGGCATGTGATTAAGCGTTATTGCATATTTAACTATGACCAAACACGTACGTATGCAAGACTCAAATACGTTCCCTTTCATACGAATACCAACACTTAAGCTTTTTCCATGGAGATGATTTGTTAAATCAGTTGTCTTCCAATTGACACCATAAAAATGTTGCTCTTTAACTGTTAATGTTACAATGCATGTTATGCCTATAATATAATGTACACGTGCGGTGAAACGGGCGCCTTCTCGTTTAGTAAAGTTGCCGCCTTTCGATACCTCTCGATCAGTACGCATAGTGATTATGTAGGGGAATAGTTCTGCCATCAACTTACGAGCGACTCATGTCGATTGTAAATCGGTGAGAGAAACATGCCATCATGTGAAACGTTGACAGACGATTTGAGCTCCAAAATGAAGAAGCGCATGCAATGTACATATATAAACCATTGAGGTCTTCACGTCGGAGGTTACAGAGCGATTGATACACGTAACAAGGCGATAACACTTATGTAGGCAAAACTTGTTTAATTTTGTTCATAAACCATCACGAATACAATTTATTGAAATGAAATATGAGGTGCAATATTTTGAATGTGTCAATGACATCTTAAGATGAAATGTTTGTGTAATTTAGTTCTTTAAAAAGACACTTCTTAAAATAATGTTATTGTTTCAAGAAAACAAACGCTTTGAATGAAATCAACTTTGAATTATCTGTTAGTTACGTCGGATAATTCCAATCTGTATCTCGCTTAAATATAATGACTTTGACACTACTATACTTGAAATAGTAATTTGTGTTCAAAACAAAAAGAAAATATGTTAAGTTCTGAAAGTCAAGAAGGATTCTTTGACCTTTTGTTAAATTACATGTAAAAATGTAAGCAACTAGTTCCCGACGTTTTGCAACATGTCGATGAAAATTGCAACATCCCGCTTTGAAAGACTGCTCTTTTGAAAGAAAGCATATCAGCTAGACTAATTGATCTAGGGGGTTATAAATACGGCTCGAGGGGAGCACCTTGTATCTGCTGATTGCAAATTAATTGGTTACATAACGCTAAGGGGTTATAAAACGTCTTTGACGACAAATAGCTCCAGCAATACATCTTACCACAGGCAGCACTGATACAGCTGTAAATTTCCTATTAATAATTCAATGCATATCTTCCGGATATTATACAAGGCACTTTACCAAATGGAGACGAACGTCAAGATTGATTTCAAAGGCATTCGGGATTTCAAAATGAACAGGCAATTTGCGTCTGATGAAATTTTCTGAATTGAACTAGACACTTGTGAATTGTGGACTCGGGCTTGTTATTTCAATAACGTCCCATTGTATGTTAAATCCAATATTTCGATTTTACAAAGGCAATAATTCCAGTGAAGTGAAATTGAAACGATATTATATATTCTATTATACGGATTTGTATTGATATGTGTTTTGAAAGAATTTTTTTTTTTTAATTCAATATCTCGGTTGATTTTAAATACCTTGAACATCCTGGCTTTTTGACGAGATCGACCGAATAAACTTCAAGCTAGTGAACTTCGATGGCATTGGTACTTTATCGTTTTTAACAAAGAGGATTGTCTCCCCTTGTTTCTCCCTAAGTTACACGATGAGGTAGATTTATTCTGTCAAACCTAGTAACGCCAAGAAGAAAACCCTGTAATTGTCAAAAAACCGATATGTCAAAAGAACGCAATGCTATGAGAAACTGGGTGTATTATATATTTATCTGCTGTTATTGGTCTAGTATTACTTTAGTTCTTATATATTTAGCTGATTAACTCTGAAGTGACGTCCCTAAGTCGCGGCGGCGAACACATGTCATTATTAGTAATAATATGTGGTGATAATGAATATTCCTTTAAACTATATCTTCATCAATTTCTTAGTTAATCGTCCGATGTAAACCCTCTTGTTTCTCCCATAAGCGTACTTAATTTAACACATCCTAGCTTTAGCGCATTATCCTACTTTTGCACGAAGAATATTTTGTGCAAAATAACCGAATCGCCAAAAGCGCTAAGATATAAAAACCACGAAAATATGAAAAGTTGCAGTAATTACTTTACTGGGTATTTTTCCTGCTTAAGACATCCGATTTGATTGAATGAATTTACATGGACTAAAATGAATCGAATATATCATACATGCTATATGCCCACTTTTAACTAAATTGTATAACTTAATTTTAGTTTTTGTATTCTAAATGTCGTTTTCTTTCTTTTTCATATTGCTTATTTTCCGGAACACAGGTAGGTGTATTTTCGTTCTATATACATATATATCACATTTATCACATATGGTGTATAACATGGAATGCCGATGAGGTAAACAAACAAATCAAGCATGCACACCCGATATGTAAATTAATTACAAATGCATGAGTGATTCGATAGCTTAATTCAATAAAGTTCGTGCAATTTCTTGTCAACCATTATAAATATCTGGCAAATTTAAAAACAAAAAAAACAAAAATACGATAACGCCGGGCATGTACGATCTGGCTTTAAATGTGACGTTATATTATTTATATTTAGAATATTCGTCCTACGCATTCGCACGATTTTAAAATAGTTATGAAGAAATTATCGGAATCATTGATATTAGAACATGGTGCAACATCACTCTTTATGATAACATGTTTTGAACTAAAGATAACAAAGTTATTTAATACGGATGTTAATTAAATAATTGAAACTCTCGCAGTAAATATACTTAAACACTTATTTCGTCATTCAGAAACACACTAGACCTTACATACCAACCCTATATGCACCTGTATACATTTAAATACTCGTTTAACTTGTTCAGTCATCAATTCTGTTATCACCTGTGTCTAAACTGCTCACCGCCTACACACATAGCTTTCAGCAGGTTATATTCGTACGAAGCAATGGCCATCTGTGTTTGTATAGGAGCGCACCGTACTATCGTAACAGAACGGGGAAGTCATCTCGTCAGTGCCTATTTTTGCCATAAAATCTACTTTTCCCGATCTGTTTTAATTGTTTTTGCACGGAAGCGAACATATTGAGGTTTGGGTGTATATCTTTGATGCTGAATGTACTAATAACTATTTATCTAAGTTCAAACGCGTGTTTAATCTAACAACTCAGCCAAATACTTGACTCCAGAATTGAAGAGTTCCACACCGAAAAGCACGCGCGTGCTGGCTTGTGATAGAAATGTCCTCAACATTTGATGCTACTTATCATGTGCTTATTTTCCGATTGAAAAGTAATTTTAAAAACTTCATTCTGATCTTTAAGAATCCGATAAGCGTAAGCCATGAATGCTAATAGATTTGAATATGATTCAAAAATCTTACATGTATCGAATTGAATTGCATGACTGGATTTTATTTGAGTAGAATTCCCATCACTAAAAATTCTGAACGCGTGCTTTAAAGTATAGCATTCGGGCAGATGCACTAGAAAATCTTTACTTAATATTCTGACGAGGTAATTTTCTATCAAACCAAACACGTGTATATTGAATGAAATGTTTGTGAAGGAACTTCACATATTTATTTTTTTTAAACATACTTGCCGGTGATAACTCACTTTTGCTGCGTCTATTTTGTAAAAAAACATCTGCTAGGTTTTAAAAAACGCCAACAATACATTTATCTGCGCACATGGTCTAATGGAATGATTTTATACTGGTTGCAGCGCTAATCGATGCGTTTTATGTTCTATAACGGATTAAGTAAATCTATCATAATGATTACACAGAGAAATATAGACATTCCTTTCGAAGATTGCGCAAATGGAAATGACATAGTGTACATTAATTCCTTAACGACAAGCTCTCCGCTAAAACTTGAAGCGATCCGAGTCCTGGAATCATCTCATAGTTAATGTCATCTAATCAATGACCTCATCATATTAATGACGTCATCACATTTATGACGTCATGTAATATTTTATATCATCTTAATATGCCCGACGCTTTTATGCTTGTGGTTTTTGATATCTATTTATCAGTTATCATTGTGTGCTGAGAGTATGTGGCTACTGCGGGTAGACCATTTACCGTTATCCTCGGCATTGCTAGTTGTTATGGGGGATATACATATATTGAGTTAATTGTCCTTGCGTGACTTTATATAGGCTGATATTCTGGCAAGACGTCCGTCCGATGACAACTATCTAGTCAATTATATGTAAAATGCTAGTACACTTGCCAATGTAAAGTATATCTTACCCATTGGAGTGAACGAGACGTTGGCTCCGTGGACAAATAGATCCCCGAACATACGTGTATGATTGAGGCATTTTTCCTGCCTCCATTTATTGTTATGCAATATTTTAAAGACTTGATAAGTATTTCGAAGACTGTACTTTAAGATAGTGTGGGAGCCGAAGTGGCCAGGAGACATTCTGCTACCGTTATCCCTCTAACACTGGGTCGGCGGTTCGAGTCCTACTTTGGGCAGTCGCCAGGTATTAGCTGTAGATCGGTGTTTTTCTCCAGGAATACCGGTTTTCCTCCACCACCTTAAATAACCAAGATGTTAACAGGACGTAGAGCACAACCACACCAAACAAAACCAAGCCAAATCAAGACAGATTGGGTTAGTTTCCCGGAGCCCTAAACATCTACGGTCATTTACATTTGTAAGGACGTACATTTATGTACGTAGTGTATGTGTGTTTTGGTGAATAACTAGTGTGTATTATTGTGTGTGTGTGCTCGAAAAACATAATGTATTGCTATATATTATTATTAGACATGGGATGCCTTTCACAGAGTACTGATTGCAAGTAAAAACAAACATTTGACTTTAGAATAGAAGTTATATTTGATATGTTTTGTTTAAGAAATGGTATTGTAATTGCAATGATCCGTCATTTGATTTTTTCACAAACACGTATTCGATTTCATTACTGTCTCCTAGTCATTGACAACTCATAAAGATATGCCATCAACCGTAAATGTAAACAAGAAACAGACACTGAAGAGTATATAATCTAAATGAATTGTTCTTGTGATGTTCCTGTAAGTGAAGATATCGTACAATAAGACCTATACAATTTGGTTGATTTTTCGTTCATATATATAATGATAAAAAATTGTGGGATATGTTTTTGTTTCATATCTTTTCTAAACTATAGAAGTCTTTGTGAAAAAAAGGAACTAGAACTGATAATTAAAAAAACTGGGCGAAATAAATAAAAGAAAACATTAACACATATATCATGAAAAAGCACTTTACAATTCTTGCAAGGACAATAACACCAGTAGTTTTGGAGGAGATGGAGTCTTTTGATTCATCGACGGCACTCGTAATATATGTCGAGATCAAAACAAAGTAATGTCGCGTCCTAAGAGCGAGTATTCGTAGCCACAAGCAAACCACAAGACACTGTAATTAGCATAATTAAACTCGACCAATTCACTTTGCTTACTAAATAATAATATCTACGAAAGTGATGATGATAGCGATCTTAAAACTTGCCAAAGCTGTAACTCCAGAAATCATGTGCTTGGCCGTCCTCACTTCGCGTGTAATTAAGTATTTGGCGAGTAATTTATATAAGTAGGTGAAGTGGATTTGTTAATATATCTCGGTAAGTAGGATAATCTGGTGCAAACTACGAAACATGGCGTCGAGCTGAAGTGATATTGGAGATAAATAGATAATCAGCTGTCTGACTGTTAATACAGGAAAGCCTATTGAATGGTTTTCGTCCTGTATGATACAGATTGTAAAATGGATAAGAGCTTTAAACGATCTCCAATAAAGACTTTCTGCCTCAATCTACAGGTGTCAGCTTAAGTACCTTGATATCAGCTTGGCTTTGCTTCTTCTTACATGCTAGACATCGTCCAAGTTTTATTCTCCATCAGTTTCAATATGTTTGCTTGCCTTTACCCAATATTTTTTTGTCGAACGATTATTTTATTTATGTCTTGTATAAACACATCCCAAAATATCACGGCATGCTAAAACTTCAGATAATGCAATCATGCTTCGAAGTCTGATAAGGTAAAAGTATAATGTTCATCTAGTATATGTTAAAATTATCAAAATTCAACAACATAATCTTCAAAAACAATTGTGATAAAAAAGAAACACCTGAACACAAGAAAGGAGAAGTATCAAGAAGAAATTTATAGGTATTTAAAAAAAATCTTGTTTTGACATTGAGCTTTTCAGTCAACTATAGCTAACTGAAACTGATCAGCTACCCAATGTTAAAGTAACTGCAACCATTTTTCTTGCTTTTTTGCTTTTTCGTTTTGGTGGTGTCGCCCTAGGTTGCCGTAGTTGCATGACCGTGGTTGTTTTGATGACGTTTAGCAACCTACAACTGAGCGAACAAACGCCAAACAAACAAACAAACAGTGTAAATGCAGATATACACAATATCGATAAACAAATCAGTTTTTTTTAAAGGAGAAATAAAAAATTAAATAAAAATATTTCAATGTTAACTGATTTGGTAATTGGAAAACCATTAATTAGCGTAAAGATTTTTCCTTAATCCCGATATTTGAAGGATTTTATTTAGAAATTACAGACAGTTGGGATAATACGAGGAGGACAAAAAACAAAAGTGAAACCAGAAAACTTAAACATATTAACGACAGAAGCCAAAATTCTCGCATAATTTTCATCAAATAAATTGCCTCGTAGCGTAACAGTTGTGGGGTATAAGCTATTTAGAACGCTGTGACAGTTAAAGTACACGGTGCTTCGCTCTGTTACATTCCTGGCGATTCCCTACCAT
>JAULCA010337904.1:0-12476 GCA_032360845.1 Crassadoma gigantea
GGGGGCTCAATGTGTGCGTGAGGGGGGGGGGGGCTCAGTGTTACATGTGTCATCTGCATCATCATAAATTTATTATGATGTGTAAGTTTCGATTTTATCAAATTCTCATGTATTGGATATTGTTTGTGTTTTCTATCCATATGTATATGTCTTTGAGAAATGATTAGACTACCCCTAAATTTCTTTGCCAATGTTCCTACAGGGAACGCAATAATATTTACTAAAATGACTGTTGATATATAGTGTATATACCAAAAAACACTTGTATTTCGGTAAAGCAATAGAACTTCTTCACGCTGTTGACAGGTCGTGCAAAGTTAAACTAGTACATTGTCTCTAGAACATTTAATTATTTAGAAGAAGAAAATTAATCAATCATGTTTTTTTCACTTTGATGTTTAATTCTTAGTTCTCAAACTAGGGGGAGATAAGCTAGAAGAAAAATGCAGTCGGTACATTCTTTATAAAAACTTGAGGCTAGGTTGCCTATCTAGTACAAAGTATCAAACTTTTTTCCGGCAATATACCAACAATCTACAGCTAACAGTTATCGACTAAAAGCAAGCACTTAAAAATATATTGTCTGCAAAAACCATAAGGCTCTTGAACAAAATAACACAGGAAGCCATCATTGCTTTCCGTCTGATAGCATTTACTGTTTGTAATATTTTTTCCATATGCTCCAGGCAAACCTTGATGCGCTGTAACCTAAAGCACTTGTTGTATCTCTATCATCTGATAAGTCTGGCATTTCCTAGTCCAGTTCAGATGTCCGACAACCCCCATCAGTGACCGCTGCTTGCCCGCTGTGAGTGGTCTTTTGTAATTGTAGTCCAGCATGTATGCAGGCTGAACCGGATACTTTGTAAGTAAACGCCCCTCTTTCCTCCATAAACGGTGCAGTAGTGCGGAAACTATTGAGAAACAGTAGCCTTGTGTGCTTTCATTACGTACAGAGCGGGGTTGTGCACCAGTGTTATCCTGGCATTTTGTCAAAACACTCGTCTTTTTTTCTTCTGCATATCATCGCCATTACAAAGCGTTTAAACAAGAAAGAACGATAGTGATTATATGTGGGAAATATTCAAAGAACTTGAAAGGGAATCGTTATATATACGCATCACGCGGGGATTATATAGTTGTGTTATGATACATTTTGTATAGACTTTGTGATAGCGGAGCAATATATTTAGGCATGATACAGTGAAGATACTAGCACGTGTCAAACATATCTGAATATCATCCAGCCAGCTAATGCACGTGTAAAACGTGACTTGATACGTGAAGTTATAATTATCTTTAAGGAACATACAACAGACATCCATCGGGAGAACTTGCGTATATACCATCGTCTAGACAGTAAAAATGGCAGGAGCTGCCGAACGTCCAAGACTGACCGAGGGCTATCTCGGACCTCAGGCCAAATTCCAAAAATATGGACTGACTACCTTGTCACACCCAGAATCGGACATCAAATCTGACTCCAATCGAGTCGAAATTGTCATCGGAACCACTCAACCGACGCGCTTCATGACAAAGTTACTGGGAGTTGACCCAAAGGGAGAATGCAACCAGTACGTATTTACGCAAAAACAAGGCAACGAGTTTCATTTCATAATCGCTGTTCCAAGAATGGGATTCTTCAAATTCCAAATATATGCTCTACCTAACAATGAAGCCGGACCGAACATGATAAACGTTTATAATTACATACTGAATATACAGCAGACGGACACCTACGTGGAGGCATTTCCTAAGCAATATCCGCTCTGGAAACAACAGGGATGTTATGTGTTCAAACCCATCATGATCATGAAGGGTCAACGAGACCCGCTCGAGTTCAAGTACTACATACCAGTCGCTGTTGACGTGCAGGTCAAGGTAGGGGAGGATTGGAATCAACTGCAGGAGGTGGAGGCCGGTACCGGTATATACGAAGGTATTGTGGAATTTAGCCACGGTTACCCCGCGGGTACAAAGGTCAGGCTTAACGTGAAGTCGGGTCGGACCCACAAATATGACATTCTTCTGGAATACACCATTTGAAGAATTGCAATGTTTTTTGGAACTTGTACAACATTTTTTCGGCCAGAAATATATGTATTCTGATATTATGAAACAACTGTGTTGTCTACTTAATACTTAATCTTTTTGCACATCCGAGCCATGTTAAGCGACCAGCCTTGCCAATAAATGCTGAAGTGTTTATGAGTTAGCTAGAAGTGATGCTGGCTCTAGCTGTTGTGCGCGTTTCTCGGAACGTCTTATCACCAAGGATTCTGACACCTAGAGATACAACACAGGTACGTTGCACATTAACGTACCCAAACCATTCTGACTGATATATCGCTTTATCATAAACATTTCTCGAGGGCCTGGATGACAGACATGCCGGTTTGGGATATCGCTCAACTTGCTATTATCATCAGATTTCAAAGACACCAGCTACTGAGTAAGGATGCGAGCCAATTGTCAGATCCAACATTTTACGAACTATTAATAGTTCAAGGTCGTTCTGACTTTAACATAATTATTTAATTTATATGTTGAGTGTTTTCGTGTGTTAAAATTCTTAAGATATAACGCGTGTTATTACTGGAACATGCACAACCGCAGCAGACTAAATACATTTGGAGCCCACTGAGATCCAAAATTCCTGGTTGATTGTAGGAAAAAACCACAGGGACCTGAGAATTTCTTTCAGCTATATTTGGAC
The DNA here is from genome assembly GCA_032360845.1 of Crassadoma gigantea. Lineage (NCBI taxonomy): Eukaryota > Metazoa > Mollusca > Bivalvia > Pectinida > Pectinidae > Crassadoma > Crassadoma gigantea. The sequence continues at coordinate 2,717 of JAULCA010337904.1, forward strand.
CTAAATAAACTAAGATGTTCAAAGTGATTTTACATATTTTAGGGGTTTAAGAGGAATTTCGGTACAAACTACACTCGTGTATGATCATTGGGGTGTCATTTGTACCGAATGTCGATATAAACCACTAAAAAACATGTAAAATTACAATTTTTCTCAGGACACTGTGGGAATGTGAAGTCTGGACATTGCATATCACATACAGACCGAAGGTGCAGTCAAAATCAGTTTCATTGTTACGATTATAAATTGTTTGCGAAATTGTTAAAACTCTTAATTACATAAACATATACAATACATTGCAAAAGTGATGTACTGTTTGAGCATAGTATGTGTGTAATTGATTTCATTGTTACATCATGTAATACCATCTCAGACTGTATCGTGTAATAAAACCCTTAACAACACGTCTTGAGCGCTTTCATAGTATACATAGTTAATACACGATAATTCACATATACTCCTCCGTTTTACCGGAACAATGCATTTTTGCAGCACATACGATGGCATATATGTACCAACTCTCATTAACATGCAAGGAATTGCTACACAATGACGATTTAGTAATATGTAAGTGTTTCCTTGCCTTTAATGGGGCAAGTTAGAACGATGCTTGTCGTTGCGTATCTGTGGAATGACGAATACATCACAGGAACCCGATAATTGGTTACAGTTGGTTTGTCCGGGCCTATCAGATCAGCAACCTGGAAACCCCCACCAAATATTTGTACGTTTACAACGTGTGTATAGGCACGATCATAGGGAGGGGGAGGGGGGCAAGAGTTATCTTAACCCCTGAAATCAGTGTAGGTCTCCGCCATAACTGCTGTAGCAGATCCTCAAGTCCCTGTAGTGCACACACGCTTGTGACTTGTGTAGAATGTTGTACCTTACCGCAGTGCTTATTTCCACAGGGACGACTTGATATGTGTGTAAATATATATATATATACACACACATATACCGCGATTTTGATGCTTGATAGAATCTTTGACATGATACAATTTTCATCAATGCACAAAGACCTCTCACTACCCAATTCTGTGAGATCAGAATAAAATCTGTCATTTTTTGAAATTATGCTTCTGGAAAATCAATGAAATTGATGTAAACACACGCTGGGGGATTTCGATGAGGTCTTGAGAGATTAATGTTTCATGGTTGACAGAAACACACTATCAGGTGACGTGTCAATCACTATGAAAATGTGTCTCTATCTATCAAATAGAAACGGGTTTACAGAACTCATCTCTACTCAAGCCTCATGCCTGCTGTCAGAGAGTTTAGATCTACAATTGTACGCTTCAATGTATATACCTGTATATAATATATATATACAGTATATATAAAATCTTAAGAACACGCCAGTAGTGCTTTCATCTGATTTAGCAGATTCTTCAGACTAAAGCCTGTTTTAACTTCAGTCTAAGGAATCTCCTTGATGAGATGAAAGCGCTAAAGATGTGATGTTAAATATTTTTCTTTTTAAATTATTTCTTTGTCTGAAAGAATCAATTGACTGCTGTTATGCTATACCTATACACTGTATGTATATATTTATATAGAGATTATAGATCTCTGCTTTCATATATATGCCTGTATATATAATTGTTTAACTGGTATATGTTTGCGGTATGGATACGACTATGAATTGAAATTCTGAATAAATTTGAAGGTTGAACTGAATTGTCGTTTCTTTTATTTTTCAATGAAATTTCGGTGGGTAAGTTTCAAATCATGTATTTAAAGTACGACGTCCCTTCTACCTAAAGCAAAGGAACCTTGGAATCAGAGTGTGTTTTATTTATTCTGGTATATACATGTAGATGTATCACAAAGGTATTAGATCATGTCATAGGAGCAAACATCAACAATGATAATTGTTATCATCATTGGGGGTTGCATTGTTTAATCTGACGAAACAGATTAACAATATCCTACAGATCAGGATAGGTCTTAACACATTGTAACTGATTCTCGCGTCCCTGTGGTCGGAAAGATCAAATTCCTCCAAACACAATCCGAAATACAAACAAAAATAATAAAACATTAAATGGTTTACATGTTTTATTAAAAATTATCATTATGTATCTGTCTAAGTAAAATGTTATTGTTTAAAATAACCTTGACACAACAAGGAATTAAAGACATTTAATAATCTACCATGGATGGCTGTAGACTGGTCCTCATGTCAAAGCTGACAATGCTTACACACAAATAGGAAAGTAGTGAAACAAACGTCAAATGTTTTCATGTATGGTCAACTTACCTCCTAACAAATGCTGTAAATATGTTTTTTCAATAACTTTGAACTTGCTATATCCTGCTTCATACAAATATTCTTGGCAATATATATCAACTTTTCGAAGAACTTTTGATTTTTCATCAGCATTGTGAAAATAATTCCTTTACTAAATAAAACTCATTTGCTCTTAAACACACAATTTTAACAAAGACTGCCAAACAGGATTTTTAACAAAGTTAATTGCACATTATATGATTGAATTCTCGATTGGAAAGTTCAAACTACAGAAACACTTTGATATAATGTCCCTTGTTTCCTTGGTCACCTCGTTTACCACCAACATATTTCAAGGGCCCTTTTACTTGATTTCTTAAGAATTCCATGAAACTTTTCTCTCATTTTATTGCCAAACCCCTTTATAATGCCAAAATTTCTCTGGACAAATGATGGTAGTATAACAAGGTTTTACTGTACTTTTCTTGAAAGACAGTGCAGAACTCTTTTGGGAAGGAGGAGACAAAGTAAGCAAGCACAAATACTTGACTTTTTACTGGGAGGAACCATTTTGTAAATAAATCATAATCAAAACTTTTTTTTTTAATTCCAACACAGAAAGGACATATTACAATAAACAAATTTCATGAAAAAATTTACGTCAGAATATTAAAACAACAATGAAAACAAGTCTGTCACAACCGAGTGTAAAATGTCTAACAACCTAACAGATAAAACGATAAATTCACATCCGTTCTCAGTAAAATTATATCTACGTATTCTTTGTAATTCAACACTAAAATAATGTCAAACCTCAGTACATAAGATCCTGTCCTGATCATTACAAATATCTAAGGTGTCAACAATTCATAACATCGAGACGGCATCAAATAGATATAAAGGAAGTCATTCTGAGGATCCGTGTACGATAACATGCAAAAATCATTTACGTAAATAAAAAGTTATCATATATAGAAATCTATATCTTAGCTATATGTATCTTTCTTTTTTAAGTACACTTAATATTATCAACACAAAGTTTTGTTCTGTTCTGGTTTGATCAACTGGATTTGCCTATATAATTCAAAAGTAACATATACTCACAAAGTAAACAATATTAACATGCAAATTTTAATAAATCTTATTCTACCTTTGTTTTTATCAAAGACTGCAAAAAATTACTGGCTTCAATGTTTATAAGGGTCAAACATTTTTTAAGTAAATCTTAATTACCTTTTAATCAAAAGTTAAGTTTCAAAAGCATGACTTCTAAAAAAGTTTAGCAGTTACTACTTTACAGAATTGGGTTTACTTACAACTCAAACAAGTAGAGAATCCTTCAAACCGTAATTTAAAACTTGATTAATGGAAAACTTCTATTTACTTCCAAATTTGTATACACTTATACACTTTCCTACTGTACAGCCCAGAAGATAGGGTAGGTTTGATTGTTTCAACATTACTTACGCAGATTGAAGCCAAGTTAAAGCATTAAGTTGGGTGCCATTTAGAGGATCAGTTTATCAAACAAGTGTCATGTTTATGTGATATATATACACACAATTACAAAAACATGACTAGGTTCCGGGCTGCTATAAAGAGGGGCCGCGGTGCCCAAGTGGTTAAGGTGTTTGACATTCTGCTACCACTAGCCCTCCACTACTGGGTCATGGGTTGCGTGGCCTAGATGAAGCAGTTGCCGCATACTGGTGGCAGGTCGGTGGTTTTTCTCCGGCTACTCACGCTTTCTACCACCACCAAAACCTTACACGTCCTTAAATGACCATAGCTCTTCATAGGACATAAAACACAAAAAATCTTAACTATAGAGATTCTACCACATACTGGACAAATAAACATTTACTAAATAATATTCCTATTTCCTTAAAAAATATACCTACACAATTTGTTTGACTGGCAAGCATACCTGAAGGTGTCTTCAAGTTTTTTATATGTACAAACTAACGATCTGCAACCAGGAGCACAATGCTACAAATTCATTTGCTTTTCCATGACACATTTAGGTCCGATTTATTACATAGTGCCATTAAATTTAATTTCTGTATATATACATGTTTATATCATCAAAGTAATTAGTTCTCAGCGTACATAGTACTGGTAATACCTTGCATGTCGTCAATGAACTCATTCACCCCTGAAATTCCATAATGAACTTTTCCAACCTTTGAAATGGAAGAATTCAAATGTGTCTCCAGGGGTAAATTAGTTAATTACAATTTACATACATTTTACGTCATAACTCTTAACATCTCAAGAATTAGGATTTTTGCACAAAGGTAAAAATTACATGGTATGAAATCAAATCTGTCCACTCAAAAGTTCTTGGTTTCATGATTAGTTAAATATGAAAAAGTATTAAACCTCAATTTATTTCCTTGACCTTACAGTGACCATTCATAGATAAAATTGCACAAAAATTTTGGTTTTAAGGAAATTTTCCCAAAGTTTAATTTAAAAGAAAAGGTTTTAATTAGCAAGTTAGCTGCATGAAGACTGATGTGACTATAACTAGTGTTAGGACTTTATTGAGAAAGTATCATCACAACCTACTCTATTATCACCAATTAAGTGGGGGTTTAAGTTTATTTGGCCGCCTAGCTAGTTCTGCCTCCAAACTTGAGGCAGCTTCATCAGGACAGTTTTACAATGTTTTAAACACCTGAAGTACTCTCAGGGAAGGGGGGCTCTCTTTGATATTGTGATAAAATGGACCACGAGCCAATGGCCGATAAACAATGGTTAACATTAAATCATTGCAACGTCATTAATTGTTCAATTCAATACTATAGGGCTACCACTGTTACTTATGTATAATTCCTCAATCATCCCAAATTCATGTACTTATTTCCAATTGTACTTCAATAGGTTAATTTGTGAGGATTTCAATTTGCAAAAAGGATCAACAACAGCTATATATATAACCCTGATATATGAATAAACAACCACGACTTATTTAATGAGTAAATATGTAAATAAATATCTTCGAAAATATACCACAGTGAAATCTGTCTAATTCGACACCCTGTGGGACACAAACATATTTGACAGAAAAAACAGGATGTTGGCAAACACAGGTCTCCTTTGGTAGTTTTCAGAAGAAATGGTGTTACAACATTATGTTGGATTATACAGGATGTTAGAATACTCAGGGTCAAATGAGACAGTCAGAATGCCCAAAGTTCATATAACACAGGTTGTTAGAATACTTTGAGTTCTCATCAACCATGATATCAGAATAATCATGGGTCATATCACACAGGTTGTTATAATACTAAGGTGTCAGATTAGACAAGATGCCAGAATATTCAGGGGTCAGAAAAGACAGGTTTTACTGTAGTAGGTGATTTCTGTTTTTATATCACTACTTCAGTTTTAAGGTTAGGTCTCTGGAGTCTAGGTCAATTTACAGTCATTACAATATGCACCATGGTATAGTGATAGAGGTCTGGTTATATTTGTGTAGATTTTATTATATTAGCACTTTTTATTCATCAACCATTCACTAAATATAGTCATAATCCTCTTTCAGTATATCCAGGGTTGGCAGGTATATTATTCATTTAATTTGAAAATAAATCTGGTACCGCAAAAAAAAATACCTATTTATTATGGTACCGCAAAAATAAATACCTATTTATTATAGAGTGTAAAATTTCTTTTAAAAACTCCAGGATATGGACTGATTGAAAAATTAAGTAATTATATGAACTTTCAACATCTTTCTTAATGCACAACTGAAAATAAAATCGTGAAGTGATGCTGTCATGATAAAATGAACAACCAACACTATCAACCCTCTATATGTGTTGACGATGAGTGAGCCGAGGGTGATAGTAGTAAATATACCCCTAATAACAATTCTTATGATATGGTTTCAATATGATATGTTATCAGATCTGTATACCAGGCATAACAAGGTACATTCTCCAAATCCATTACTATTCTAATCTATATCAATTCAAAGCAAACAAAAATGTTTCCATGGATTTGAGTTCTGCAGCAGCAGGGTTTTCGGTTGGCTTTTGACATTTAGCAATTTTTGAAGTCAAATAGATTTTTACAGGAGTTTTGGCAAGTCAAAATGTACCAAGAATCAAAGTCCATTTTGAAGAGTCAAAAGCATACTTTCAGGGTCTACTGAAAACTGTGTCACATATCCACTGTTGGATCTTCTGTTTAAATCAATTCTGTCTCACTTTATCATCAGATTCAAAGAATAGTTTCTGCTACATGTGAACTGATTATTTTATTTTATGTATAAAACAGACTGTCTATAAATAGCTATTAAAGTTCAGTTTTAAATCACAATCTGAATCAAATAATCATGTATATTTCCATGCCTAGAGCAAAAATAAAATCAACCCTGTAGGATCAAAAATACATTTAACTGTCATGCTGATAGAAAACTTGCATTGAAATTTGGTTGTTATTACCTTTCACCCCTGTGTAATCAATTTCTTTGAAATCATTTCAGTGAAATCAGAATCAGAAATTAAATCTGATCAACGTTTGACCCCTGAAATATTAACCCTTTCACAACTGTAGACCATAATGAACTCATCCAAAGCAATGCATCGTAGAGTCTACTTAAGTTACATAGGGGTGAAAGGGTTAAAGCACTATGCAGTATTCAGATAGCAGCGTAAAACTTTCTGTTGCGCAGTATTGGTCTCGTGTGACGTACTTAAAGAGACAGACATACAACATACAAGTAACAACACAACTTAACATGACAATAAAACATAACTGATGAAATGAAGACGCGACACGGAGACGGTGGGTGATATGATAACATCATCAAGAAAAAACATCTTAATTTATGGACAGTAATATAATGTACAAATGTATATCAACTAATCGTTAATACTTTCCATGCATATTGTATATAGTCTCAATTACTGGTAATGCACATACACATTAAATTCTTGGCGTGAATGCCGCCTGTAAATACGGCAGATACATTCCACAACCTTTATTTCCATGTCCCATCAATATTCTGAGAGTGGTTTCTGCTTCAAGACAAAGCCTTGAACGTAACCAAGCTGGGATATCAGAGACTCATGACAATCAAAAACTAACAACATCGCCTCTTTCAGACACTGAATAACCATTTCTATAGCTTCAGTGAAGTTGTTTCTGCTTACAAGCCCTCAGCTGAACATTCCTTATCAATCAGAGATTCAAGCAAGATGGGTAGTTGAATTTGTGTCTCTAGTTCAAGTTTTGGTCAAACTATCAGCACATGCTGTCAATATTTAGTTCTGAGAATTCACTTAGTTCCTTGACTGGTTCAATCTTTTTCTTTGGTGCACTCTTGCGTATTTTTCCACGTATGTCGCGTGGGTTTTCCTTCATCACTAACGGCTTTTTCTCTGGGGCTTTCATCTTCCACATAACCACGGAACTCTGAGGAAAGTATACATTTGATTTGTAGAAGGACAAGAAATAATCTCTAGATTCATATAATGAATACAAAAACAAACCAAAACTGAACTGTTTGATTTTTTAGATGTAAACCCTTTCACCACAGTAGACCATAATGGACTGATCCAGATAAATGTATGGTAGAGTCTACTTAAGTTTCCTAGCATTGAATGGGTTAAATCAGAACATAAAATATTTATGGAGATTTTTATTTTAAATGATTTAGTAATGTGAACTACAAAGATTTTAATTTGCAAGGAAACTTCAGTTGAAGCTACAGTAAAAATCTGTAAGAAAATATTTCTCCAAAGCATCATTTTGTCAAGAGAGACTTATTTTGCCTTTAAATCTGTCCAATTCCCTGACCAACATCTGTAGCACACATTTGATTTCTTAGCCCTTTAATTTGGTATCATAATACTGTTGAATGAAGTACTGTATGAACTACTCACCTTTGATCCAGCCATCTTGTACTGAAAGTAAATAGAACCATGATCAGAATACAATTCATTAAAGACATTTTTAACAGATAACAAGCATACCAAAGAGATGAATCAACAAGCAACATGTTGGTTTTCAGATTTGTATCAAATCTTAACTTGAGCCATATATTAATATTAAAGAAATGTTGAGAAAGCTTCATGAATGTCCAAATCATCCTTACTACATAGAGTTACTTCCCTTTGATTATCTAATGCTGTTGAAACATTCAGAAACACATCTTCAACTTCAATCATTCAGAAACACATCTTCAACTTCAACTGTTTTACACAATTCTTTTTTAATTTATGCTGTACAAACTAAAACCTGTCTACTTCAAAGTAGGTTGATTCCAGAATGTTTGATTTTGACTGATTTCCTGAATTTGTTACTTCTGAAGTTGCATACAGAAACAGAACTCTGTTTGAATCACTCTGCTTTAACACACAAAGTAAAGACGACATACCTTGGTAGAGGCTACATAGCAGGCCTTTACAGTGAGTACTACTGCATTCATCAGGTTCTTAGCCGCCTGGATCAGGGATGTAGCACTGTCCAACTGTCACAAAAACACAATCCATCAAATTTCAATTTAAAGATTAAAACACATTATTTGTCAAATTTCAATTTTAAAAAAACAAGAGGCCCAAGGGCCTTAACGGTCACCTGAGTCCTACAGTATTACAGTTTCAGTTAAACCTGCCTCCCCAAACTTGATTTTAAGTTTTAAATATTTTTTTCAAAATGGTAGCCATGGCAGCTGCATTGGATTTTTGATCGACCTGAAAAAAAAAACTTTGCCAGGACCATAATTTGATCATTCCTACCAAGTTTAGTTAAATAAGCTCAGTAGAACTTTACTTAAAACTTTAAGTTTTTCAAATGGCAGCCGCAACGGCTGCCATTTGAAAAACTTAAAATGGCCATATTGGATTTCTGATCGACCCAAAAAATAACAACACTTTGTCAGGACCATGAGTCAAACATTCCTACCAAGTTTCAGTTAAATCCACCCATTAGAACGTGACTTTAAGTTTGTAATAGTTTTTCAAAATGGCGGCCATGACGGCCATATTATATTTCTGATCGCACGAAAAATAACAACACTTTGTCAGGACTTTAAGTCAATCATTCCTACAAAGTTTCAGCTAAATTGGCCCAGAAGAACTTGACTTTAAGTTTGTATTAGTTTTTCAAAATGGCGGCCATGGTGGCCATATTGGATTTCTGATTGCCTCAAAAAATAACAACACTTTGTCAGGACCATGAGTCGATCATTCCTACCAAGTTTCAGCTAAATTGGCCCATAAGAACTTGACTTTAAGTTTGTATTAGTTTTTCAAAATGGCAGCCATGGAGGCCATATTGGATTTCTGATTGCACTGAAAAATAACAACATTTTGTCAGGACCATGAGTCAATCATTCCTACCAAGTTTCAGCTAAATCAGCCTAGTAGAACTTGACTTTAAGTTTGTAATAGTTTTTCAAAATGGCGGCCATATTGGATTTCTGATTGCCCCTAAAAATAACAACACTTTGTCAGGACCATGAGTCAATCATTCCTACCAAGTTTTAGTTAAATCCACCGATTAGAACTT
>JAULCA010338237.1:0-12469 GCA_032360845.1 Crassadoma gigantea
TATTTAGTATCAAAATAACAGTAATTTCATACACAGCACACTTTCATTAATCATTTTCAAAATAACATTCGCCTGTGTTTTTTATCAATCACTTTGTTAGAATACCCCCGTCACTCAACCTGGTGTTATGCAAGGAGGTCCACTACGGTTATCAGTAGTAATTGTAAATAATTATTTATGCAGTTATTGATAATTTTTATGTATGTACACAGGACAAAAAATAAAAGAAATCAAAGTTGGGGCCAAATGTTGACCCCACCTTTATATTCATTCACATCAACAACTTACTTGCCAAATACCAAGACACATGTTAAAGGTGTAAATGTTAAATAGTGTTATATGTTGTATAAAAATAGCAGTGGAATGTGTTGCACACAATGATGATATTATTTTATAGTAATTGTGTCATTTAAATGCATGAGGAATTGTATTACTGTACCAATATGTCCCATTTATCATAAAACTAATTCTGCAATTAACTGTTTTATCTTTGTCTATTTATGGACATATTTTGAATAAAAAATATTAAAACATATTCTCTGAATGTAATCCCCAATAAATACACAGACAGAAAATTTTAAACATGTGGTTGTAGGATGGTTTTAACGAACATTTTTTTTAACTACATGTCGAAATCATCAATACTCGGAAACAACTCGGCATTTTTCGCTTTTTTAGATTTTGAGAATAAAACTACATGAATATGGTTTATCAACAAAAGATAACAAATGTTTGTCTGAAGGCTTTGGCTAACTTGGCATCTTATAAAGCACCAGTGCATATAGACCCGTACACTTTAGGAATGATGTCCGCTCACTTCCGGTTAAAAATACGAAAGTAATTGCCTTAAAATTATTCTACAGATGACGTTTTTCATTTAATTCGGTATGCACTTTTTATATTTGACTCATTTAGGTAGCTTTTGGTAAAAAGAGCCATAGCAGAGAGGGTCTAAATCTTGGTTTATACATGTATTATACGTATACTAATTAAATCAGAATTTATGCATGTACAGTTGTTCCAAAGGAAATGGATTGACAAGAACGGCACCTTATATCAAACCCCTTGACAATAAAGTGGGTTTGTTTTTGTACACTACTGCAAAGATCTTGAAACAACTTTGTTATAATACAAAAACTGTACATACATCAATCTCGCACTCATTTTTAAATTTATGGATGACAGTGTATTAAAATTCCAATACTTCATACCATACGAGTTTTTTTGGGGAGATGGGGAGGGGGTGTTAAATGTAGAAATTATCGAAACGTAAATAATCCTGTTATAATCATGCGGGGTTGTAAATTGGCGTTCAGCGTCCTGTGTAAACTTAGCTTCCACAGACAAGGTTAAACAGCCACCGCAATAGGTTATTCAATGTTTCGCCTAATTTAATATCAATCCTATGTCCCGTCCTGTAAACAGTTTTGACACGAGAGTTATAACCCGCACCAACATTTGTGCCTGTTTTACTAAAACGACAAGTCCTCTACATGATAATTTCCCATGGGAAAACGATACATTTTTCTTATTTAGTAATACATTGTGTTTTCTACATAGGGTTTTGGTGTATTTATTCACTTGAGAACTTTATACATAACCTCGCCATGCTCAAAAGTTAGCTCCTAGTGGAGGAAAAGATCACGCGGCGTCGCCATAGTTTACAAAGGGCTGAAAGTGGCCTCTGCTGAGCGGATCTCGAGCAAAGCATGTGTGGTAACTTGCGGTGTCCTTGAGGGACTAAAGATCGCCCTTATTGATACTGATTCTTTCGCTAATTAAGCAATGTATCTTCAACTTTTAATGACATAACACAACATGGGTACACGTTCATTTCTTCATATCAATCCATTTCGACACCTTCAGAACTATATATATTATACTTGATGGGCAATTCGGGGCACTTATCGTCCGTACGAATCGTTTTATTAGAAGAGATTGGTAGGAGATGCATGGGAAACATATTTTCTGTACTGTTTGAATGGACAAGCTACAGATTTATGCTGAATTTTACACTTGTTTAAGAATACATGATCGACCACATGTTTAAAAACTGTTTTAAAAAGCGACATATTTAGTCTCAGATTGAGAATATTTTGGCCAAACAACTGGTAATTTAGTACTTGGGGCAGTGGCCAGGTATACTGGCCGTAGGTCGATGGGTTTTTTTCGGGAACCCCGGCTTTCCTTAACCTTCATCATATGGCATGTCCTTAAATGACAATAGCTCTTAAAAGGACCTAAAATACAAACAAACCGTTTATTTCTGATTACCAAATGATCTTTTCACCAAAGTGCAAATGTATCATAATATAAGAGGGAACGAACGGAGATGTTTAACGTTCATGTGGTATGAACGCCAATATGTCGACATTCACTTTTCACGCTGATTCTTTATGTTAAATATCGATGCAAAATAGTTGCGTTCGTGTCAGCGAAAACGCTAAAATGTCCGCTCAATGCATATATCGATACTCTAACTTTATAATTATAAATATCGTGAATGCAAATCATATTTGCAGCATTAGATTGAAATGTTTGTTTGCCAGTGCAAATAATATTCTTTAAACAGTTCGACGTCACTGAATGTTTATTTTTGACAGCGAGCCTACGTTATGCGATGCGGATGTGCAACGATAAAATGAGTTTGAATGTATGTGTTCGTGATCTTAGAAAATAATGTTTTATGTTCTCACATGCGATATATTAGGTTAAATAGCATAAATACAGTGTATAATGCAAAATTGATATAAAACCAAATTGATATATTGTTTCAATGTCCAGTCGGTTAAATTAATATCTAGATAGAATATTAATGTTGTTCCTAAGCGTATGATACATCAAAGCAAATTAGACTGTGAACATTTAACTTCATTTCCGGAAACACTTATTCAGACCGGAAGTCATTTTAATAACTCACACTTCTTCCGTTTATTTGATTTTTTTTACTGAGAAGTGTTTTTCATCGTTGACAGTCCCTTAGATGTTCGGAAGTGTTTATAATCATAAAGTTAAATCTGTTTGTCGTGTTCCTTTTGTTTCGCTCCTAGCACAAGGTGTAGGTAATCATAGAGTTCCCGAGGTGTTCCGTAAAAAGGATTTTTTAATCAATAGCTGATGAAAACAACACATATTCTCGTCAAATATTTCTTAAATTATCAATTGAATAAGATCGATTTCATTCATTTTTTCATGTTAATTAGATTAATTTTACGCACATAATTTTAATTGTTTTTCTGCTTATCTGCTAAAGAGAAATAAATGTTATTTTAAGAAAACAGACTATTTTTAACATGTTATTGCACTTATGCATTGTCGTTTTCTTAATAAATCGAACTGTTATGACGTAAGCATAAATTTCAATTATGACGTCACAATAATGACTTAATTAATCGAACAAATTTTAAAGTGATTTCTTTGACACAGAAAATTGTTTGCTTATTATTTGATATTGTCTAAAGTCTATTCACGAGATATCAGTTTGGATAACTCAGAAAGTCAGAAGTTATGTCAAATATGTTAACAGTTTTATCTGTACAAACAAGTGTAAATCGCGACCAGCCTCTGTTAAGTATATACATCCTTCTAGCTATGAAACACTGAAATTGTAAAAACACCCTCAGTAGCTTGTTAAAAAATAATTTGCCGGGAGGGGGATGAAAGGAAAACCTCCCTTGTAATAAAAGATCTAGCGGATGATAAATGGTCCCCGGAATCAAGGGTAATTTCGTGAAGTATGTTCATATTCCTACCGTTCGCAGTACTGCAGAGCGTTGTTGGACACATACAAAACGCCAGCAGTTTTCGTGAGTTATCGGCATTTTCACTTCACAAAAATTACACATATTTTGCTGTACAGAACCTTCAGAAAGAATCACACACACACTAACACAGATATATATATAAGCAACTTGACATCATAGAGACGATATACAGTGAAGAAAAATCTGCCCAACAGCTGCATATCAAGTAATTACCAAGAACTATTGACTTGTATCTGTTAAACACGTGTGTACTTTCTGAATACGTCCCAATCATAAGCCAATAATGTTACCCGCATAGACCTTCTTCATCTTACCTTCATTCCTTCTCAACGATATTACCAAATGGCACAATCTCCAATGTAAATTATGAAAAGCGATAATAAGGTCGTTGGATGGACCCGCCATATGTTACATATTAACCCTGAACAGGTGCCTGGTGTAGGGGAATAATGATTCTTTCTTTGCTTTGAGTTAATTCGTACACAATCAAACAAGACGCAAGTGCAAGCCTAAGAGGTTTCCTCCCAGATCCAGACACACACACAAGCGAACGACCGGCTCTTTTCCAAGTACTACAAGTTTTAATGCTCATCATACGCTTTGCAGTTTCAAGTTGCTTCGAATAAGAATTCATCATCTTATGCGAAAACAGGCATTCCTAGCAAAGACAGGTGCAATCCGCAAAAAAATACATAAATAAAAAACGAAATGTACAAAGTGTATTTCATATACGGAGATTTCTTTACATCGGTAATCGCTATTCCCTGAATAAAGAAAAAGCTTTTGATTATATTTTTCGTTATATTCATTATATTTTCTTGTTAAACAGGACTAGGAAATTTATATTCTGTTCAGATTTATTTTGTCTTTGCCAATTTTTGTTATCTCTAAACAGCTAAACTAAAGATATCTTTTGCTTGACATCGCTCATAATTATCGTTTGATTTTAGCTGACATAATAATGGCAATATTTAAAAAGCATGCAACTGATAAGGAAGAACATTTCAACATTTCAATTTCTTTCTCAAGAATATATGCGTACACAGAGTTGAAAATGATGCAACCGCCTTGTAATCTATTCAGAGTAACACTACGGAATTATATTATCTAAGTCCGTAGGAGCACACATTAATTCATTATATTTACGCTTCCTTTTGACCTTCACAATGTAAGGGGCTATGAACACAATAGCACCAAACATTTTGATGACGTTAAGCTGTTCTAGGAATGTCGTTTGCACTGACGATACAACAAAACTTAAGCACCACAAATATTGATGAATGCTAATGTCTAGATAACTACTTAGTAACAATATTCGTATATACGTAAACAATTTGCGTTCATACAAAATAAATGTTTTAAAAATACTCTTCATATGATAAAAAAAATACATGGTTGCTTTCATCTAATTATGTGACACTATTTGTGTTTTTGTGAAACTCGTTGAAGTTTGTATACATTGTGTTGTTGCATGACATTTTCTTTGCATGTATAGTCCGAGTAGTGTACATGTTTATGTACTTAGTGAAAAAACATACGTTTATCTATCACGATGTTTGGCGGCGTTTATTACTAAAAGGAACCTTACGAACCCAAACATTATGCATTTATATATTACAGTACTTTGATGGCTGATTTAGGACACCTAAACAAATAGTTTCTCTCGTTATAATGACAAACTACGACGTTATAACGACATACTAAGTCTGTATAACGACTATCCTTATCAGCTGTCGTACAATATTTCCTTGTGATGACGATAAGAAACCCGATATTGTAAATATTGGAAGGGATGGGCGCCACTAAGTTCGCTTTTTGCCCCTTCTGTTGCATTATTTTTCTCTTTATCAATAAGCTAATTATAAGTGTTCTTTTGCTGTATTATCAGATATTTTTGTTTGACCAAAGTTTGTAGTTTTCCCGGGTACATGAATTTGCGGATGACATGTACGAGTACCCGCTAAAACGGAGAATTGCTTTGTATCAAAAATTGTATCAAAATTTGCCATGTATTTGTTGACAATTAAAAGCAAACATAATGACTACATTTCTTGTTCGCTAGCATGCTATTGAGTTCCTTACACGGAGTTTAATTTAATTCAAGTTTCTACTTTGGGATTTCAAGGACATTTTTATTTATTAAGTGTAAAATGATACTTAATAAATTACTAGTAAATCAATCCTATTTATATTTCATTTTCTCCATAAGGAGTTATTGCCCTAAAACACACATAATCAGTCAAATTTTAACTTGTTCAGTATCGTTAACGTTATTACGATACCGCATGTTTTGTGTTTTCGTCCTTCAAATTTTACCGACAAAAACCAATTATTAAATTTACAAGTAAAACATTTCTTTCGTGCAAAATACCTAAAGGACGCCCCTGTCGTAGTTCTTTGAATCATCAGATGTAATGTAATGCGCTAATGAAGGAAATACCCAGAAATCAAAAATAGTACAAACACCGCCTTGTGGACACCCCTCGATTTTGTGAATCTCTACTCAACAAACAAACCGCAACACAAACAAAGTTACGTTGTCTCGTTCATACAGATGTGGATACAAAAGACCTTCGTTGATATGGTCGGCATCACTCGGACGCTTACAGTCGCTAAGCGCTATTTTCATCTGGTCACTGTCTATAGACTGTTACACAGAAATAATATTCATGCGTCCTCGGTCAATATATTTTTTCTCGAGTTGATAAATTCAGGTATCGACCTCAGCCAAAGGCTACAATTGTTTTATTATTTTCAAAACAGTAATGAAAGCAATTTTGGGAAAAAAACAAACAACAACAACAACAACAAAACAGCTTCGGAGGTGGGACAGTGCGATGTTTGAAGACACGTCATAATTCTATTTTTGAAACACTTATCCTTCAACAAAATTCACGCGCTCCATGTCAATATTGTTTTATCGGTGTACACGTGATTCACTTCTGGCCAATCACTTGTTAGGTATAATATTAAAAAAGAAATAAATGTTGTTATAGGGGTTCTGTAATGTAAAAGTTAAAACAACTTTGAGAGGGAAAAAGTTGAATGTGACAATTTTATTGATAAAATTATAGAATTATTGTTAATCAATAATCTCCCCTTGTTTATAATTATCTCTCCTTGTCAATACGGCGAACCTGAGAATAAACAGACGCACCTTACCAACTTGCGAGACATGTTGGCATGTTCCTCGAGTAGGTCCTCAGAGAACGTACTCGCTGCATCTTTAATGACGATTGGCGATAATTTAATAAAATTGTTATTATTTTTTTTATTCCATGATTTCTTTTTCTGTCGTTTTTGACAGCCATCATCTAACGTAAGTGGTATGGATGATGAATGTCTTTGAGACACACTTGAGAGTTTTACAGATTTTTTATCCTTGTCGTAATTTTAGTACACTCTCCTAAAAGTACATACAATTCTGACAGGTTACATACAAGCATCTATTTATGCTGAGATATGTACTTTCTCTCAGATGATTAACCGGAAGTAATATCTTATCAAAACGTCATTTCCTGTTCTATAGACGAACGATAATGAAGCCTACCTGCAGTCATTTTTTTTATATACTCATCAGATCTACCTCATGTATGCTAAATCATAGAAAATTAGTTATGATATAAGTGCTGTAGTTTTGTTTTAAAAATGATAATAATAAAATATAACATTTATATATCTATATCTTTTTTAGATTAATCTAAAGCGCTTTACAACATATGAATAATATATTTTTTACAGTGATTATTATACATATACAATAGAAAAAAGGCATACAATCGGCATTATACATTATTTAAGAAGATATTTATTTCATATGCATATAAATGAATATATGAAGTGTGCAGTGTGTATGACGTCAGTGCTTAGAGACCTTTAAGTAGACTTGAAGTGATGGGTATTTTATCCTTCCTGGAGTTGTTTACTTAAGCCGAGTAATTTCTGATAACGTCAGCACAAAGTACTACATATCTCCTGAAATAAAGTCCACGTGTATATTACCTGATATTTATTACCAGTATATTCATAGTACTTTATATAACAAAAATTGTGGCATCGCAGCCTTGCAATATAGAGCTCCATCTCAGAATTGTATGACAGATTTTCCTACAAATGATACGAACACAATCTAAAAATGACGAAATATATCGGATGTGCGATTACAAATGTATGTTTGCCAAAACCGTGCGAGTTGTTTTGGACATCTCATGAGATTTTCTAGACAGCTATTCTTAACGTGTTTATTGTCAGAACACTCTGTATACCGAACTGAACTTGTCAAAATAAAATATAACAAACTTTCACAGGGATATATCTTACTCCTATCTATGATCATTGGGGTGGCATTTTTACCGAAAATCGATCTAAATCCCCAAAACGTGTAAAATCATTTTAAACACCTTAGTTTAGGTCCAAATATAGCTGTAACAAATTATCAGGTCCCTGTGGGAGCTACATGTATAGATCATAGACTACCGAACGTTCTCCGGAGTACAGACGTGGACCATACTGTTAACTACAATAACACCGACACGACTTGATAGTCGATAAAGGTCATTATTTATTTACATATATTTCGAGAAAGTAACTTTAATTAAATTGTAGATTGTACCTGTACTAAGGCATTGTCTTTGTACATTTCAGGGGTTTCGCTTATACTTATAATCTTGTACTGACGCTCCTTCTCTGGGTGTTTTCGGCAGTATGTTTCAGTGAGGTAGCACTATAAAGTCGGCATCAGTTCCGCGCTACCACAAGGAGAAAAACACAAACATATCGCAAAAAAACACACGCATAGACTACACGCATGCATCTTGCACACATGGGAGGCCGTCCTTAAATGGCTATGTCCTTACATGACTCTAGCTGTTGACAGACGTTAAACAATACTAAACCAAACCAAACTTCTCTGGATAATAAAATAACTGCACAGATAACGGTATGAATTCAGTCTCCATTGATGCGGTGACAAAACCATACTATATCCTGCTTTATTTCCACTCGGCGATATTATCGTTTTAAAATGAAAAACTAGAAACTGAGGCAAGCTTATGGAAGTTGCGGTGAGGTTATAATTCTGGTGGGAAAGTTTATTGTCGTTTGACTCTACGAACTTATCTTTCTGTGATAATCTCGAAATCACTGTCTTAAAAATAGAAAAAACAAATATATACAGTATGCATTTGGTTTGTGTTGCCATTTGTATTGCCTGTCCATCGGTTTCTTTTTCCAAACATCCGAAAATCTGGTAATTTAAAACGACGAATATTCAATAAACACGGAGTGAAACTGGTATATCAGAAATCATAACCCGACATGATAAATCAGGAAGGGTGTTACAAGAATTCCTTTTGAAAGAATTTTTCGGTTTGACAGACGGATTTCCCCAATGTGCCAATCACAGAACATTCCGCACTGCATCTCATTACATCCACCGGTCAGACAGTAATTAGTGGCTCGATGACCCTCGGTCACTCCGGCCCGTTGGCAGATTAGTGAGTTAGGGACAGCTAATGTGGTGTATAAACATTCGGGATTATTTACACCCCAAAGATGGCTGCAGCTGACAGCTTACGTGCAAACATATACATCTCGTAATTAGATATAATTAGACCAGATACAGGCACGCCTTCTCAGATATTAGACAGCAACACGGGAAACCAACATCACTTTCGAAATCTGACAAACAAAATATTGTTACAAGGGAGAAGAAATGTTGCCAGATTTCGAAGTTATTGCTAGTTTTTCGTAGACTTTCCTTATCAAAGGGTTAAATTACACTTCACGTTCGCCAGAATGTATTTCTGACTTGCCTTTATTGATGATAATAACACTTAATGCATGCACTACCGTGGAACAGGTCTAACGGAATAGCTGAATCACCAGAGGAGATACAAACATGTAAACGATATGTGTAATAAGACAGAGATAATACACACAATTACACTTGTGTGTATATTGTTTGACATCAAAGACATACAGAAGGCCTCACCTGCAAATTAACGCGTGGCACGTGCATTTGTCAGGCGCTGGCCGAACATCGTGAAGATTTATGACAAGTTAGGTTGCTCTAGAACAAAGGCATACATTCCAAGTGTGGCGTGTACTTTTGGTTTTGATATCAAGTTTTACGAATTAATATTTAGTTAGTTCACTGTTCATTATAAATTTATTTTCGCAAATTTATATTTAGTTGACTCAGCTTAATGGAATAACTGTTAATTCAATATCTATTTTATTGTCATATATTTTCAAGTAACACAAAACGTTCACTCTGGTTGTTTCTGTAAAAATATGTCCACCATCTTTTCATACCCAAAAAAATTCGTGTAATTCTTGATATTATCATTTGAATTTTTCTGAATTATAAATATTTATTTTATTTTAAAATTAATTTTAACTTTATTACGTTTTGTAATGGTTTTCAACCTTATTTTTTAACTACGTACATTAAAGATGTATTTTTCCATGGTGTGTATTATTATTATTATCATTATATCAATGCGTAATAGCCCATCAAAACATGATAGGTTATTTGGACCAACAAATTGTCGACAAAAATAAACGCCGAATCAAATTTTACAGGTATGAAAAAGGATAAAGAACAGGGGAAGAAAGGAAAAGAAAATAGAAAGAACAAAGGGAAAGCAAAAAAGACAGAAAGAACAGAAACAATATCTAAACAATACACGTGGGAGTCTGAGGATTTACCACGGCCCGGTATGTCTGTTTTATCTGTATTTCGGTTTATATTAGAGTCTAGGTCGTGTGCTCATTCTGTTAATGTGATATTCCGGTTATTGTAATATTTTACAATAATGTTCCGGTTAGTGTAATGATCCGGTTAATATATATGTATCAAATCTCGTTATTGTGATACAATTCTGGTAAATAGAATAATCATATTTATTTAAAACCCGCAAATTAGATATTACAAATAATAACAAGAGTTGCTGGAGAACAACATAGCTCGCCTATCGCAACATGCTTATACATACAATACAATATTTCAACACTTCCCAGACGGGCATTTTGGGGCCTTTTCTGTGAGTTATATTCGCTTCATTTCCCGTAATGTTTTTGTTCATACACTTTAAAACAGTAATAATGCGAATACAAAACCAAAGTTATTAGTAAGTGTAGGGTACAGTTATTCACTAGTTCAAGACTTGCACCTAAACTTTAACCTGGCAACGCCAACGCCGGGGTGATTACATAATCTTCGAATAGGCGAGCTAAATATCCCCTCTTTATAATATATATTTGTGTTTCAGAGAATAAATATAACAATGGGAGTGTTTCTGCATTTGCTGCTTTGTGCCTTTCGATTTTTTGTATTTTCGGGTCGGAAATAGGCATTGAGATTGCTTAAAGAAAATGATAGATATTGAAATATAATTGTCAAGTATGTGTAGGTTTATGATAAAGAAATCAAAAACGACATACATGTACAGGTGTAAATGTAGTTTATTTTCATACGAAGTTGTGTTGTACAATTCGATAATTTTTCAAAAAAGGTTTGTTACGTTCAGTGTTTCGGCCGCCTTTTTGTGTATTTGAAAAATTGGGTTGACTCTAGAATTATTCTCAGCGGTTTTATATTGATTCGTGAAAATGCCACTCTAGTAATGCTACCAAACGACACCGCCTGTTTAAATTCGATAACGAAGAATGAATACTTCGTCTTTTATATGTATGTTGAAAAGGGGCCAATTAAAACAAACCATTTTGGCCGTGAATGAGTACACACTCTGTATAAGTACCAACAGTTACAAAGCTGAAGTCGGGGAGCGCTTGTCGGTAATTCTCAACTGGCCCTTTGATGTTGCATTTAAAAGCTGCGCCGTTAATATGACAATAAGTATTAATGCACGTGTATGTCTGCCTTGTTCAGTGGTTTACCCTTCTCTACCGCCTCTACACACCATTAATACAATATATACAAGTGTAGCAGTCAAACGCCTCATTTCGGCCTACCGGGGATGAAATTAAGCGGTATTACCCCCTCCCCCTACACTTTCCAATCCTCCATCCCAACCTACATGCCCTTAGATATAGACCTCCCCTCAGTAATTCATCGAGAGCTGTTTCGGGATACTTATCTGAAGCCGCTTTCTTCGGCAATTAGTTTTACAGTTTCTATAAAATGGAAATCGGATAACTCAACGTTCAACGTCAAACTTATACAGAGAAATACCAAAAACATATCATTATATAGAATTTTACATGACAATTTATTACACTGCTTTCAGCTGGCATTTATAGGAAATGTGAAAGTCAGCTGGACGCCTTTGGATAATTGTGATATATCTCAAAAGTATAGAAACAAACTCACAAATTAAAATTAGTTGATGAAATTGAGCGATTAGTTCAATTTAGTACTTCAAGCGAACGTCAGTCGTATCAAATACATTAACTAAACTTTATGACGTCCGTCCTTAAATGCCCTAAGCTGTTAATAGGACGTTAAACAAAATAAAACCAAACCAAACCAAACTTTATGACGTCATAAAATGATGACGTCAGCAATAGGGCCATGACAAATAATATAGCTTATATTAATCTACAACAACGACACAACAGTCTACAACTGGAACTCCTACAACACCACCACAACAGTCTACAACGGGAACTCCTACAACACCACCACAACAGTCTACAACGGGAACTCCTACAACACCACCACAACAGTCTACAACGGGAAC
>JAULCA010338459.1:0-12469 GCA_032360845.1 Crassadoma gigantea
AGGTTGACGGAAGCATTCAACCAGTTGGCCACATGGGCTGGTGTTTTAGGAACTTCAAATATGGCATCTTTTGGCTTACTCTACAAACAAAAACAAACAAGATGTGTTTGAGAAACACTTTGACCCCGATAAAGCAATATACCAAGTCTGATATAAATCCGATGGAGATATCTGAAGTTATTTGAAGGAAATGAAGGAATTCACCATTTTAAGGATGTTAAAGTCCCATAACTATGGAAAATGTGGACCGATTGTGACCAATATCGAAGCCATCCAAGATCTCATTGATATAAAGCAACATACCAAATTTGATTTAAATCCGATGGAGATATTAAAGTTATCTGACTGAAACAATGTACGGACAGACAAACAGACAGACAGACAGACCAAAAACAATATGCCCCCTCCCCCAATCTTCAATCTCGGGGGCATAAAAAAGGATTTTAAAATACAGCATATGTTGTTTATTAAGAACCTTAAATACTAAAAGTACACAACATTACATTGTGTGTTACTTAACCTGAATGAAAGTTATTGACAGTTATATATGTAATTGAGTGTAGAAACACCCAGAATAACATTTGTTTGTGTGTTGAAAGGATAGGTAATAATGTGTCTTTTTGAAAATACACCATTCACTTCAATGTGAAATGTTTACTGGGAAATTTTTGCTGCAGTTTAATTTGTCGCCTTTTTTGCACTTCCTAATGAGGACAAACTAAAGTGACCATTTGTAAACAAAATTTGTAACAGACATAGAAATTTAATGTAAGGGGCAAGTTTAGTATTGGGTAAAAATGGATTTTACCGTCAAAGGGTGATAATTTGACTGGGCAGAATTTCCCCTGAATACAGCAAATCTAAAGGATACATTAATCGCAGCATATTGGGGACTGTTTTTTTTTGTGTAGACAGGTTTCGCCCGAACATTGGGCTTCATCAGGACCTGTATTCCGTCTTTTCGTATTACAGAGTTATCTGCTCTTGTGAGCAGGTATTGATTGTTTCGTCATTTGTTTGTGAGAGTAACCTCATAAGTTTTTGAGAAAACAACGTAATTTTCTCAGACAAATTAATGATGTAACAATCAATACCCGTTCACAAGAGCAGATAACTCTGCGATACGAAAAGATGGAATACAGTATGTTTCACAATAAAACTACAGTGAACATAACACTACATCTGTATCACAATGAAACTAATTTATTTGCAAAACATTGTGATGTAGGATGTTCGTAATACATCTGTTTCACAGTAAAACTACATTGTAAATAAAACTACATCTGTATTGTCATGAAACTACTTTAAAATGTTTATAGCAATACAATTGTCTTACCATGAAGCTTAGATGTTTATAACTCTGTGTTATACTACCTACCACGGAAATCTAGAGTGGTTGACTGAGCAGATATCTTGTTAATGATAGCTTGGTATGTGTGTCGCCATGGTGTTAAATATTATTAATGAAAGTCTGGTGGTATAAGTGATATAAGAATCATAAAGAACCCGTTTGTTTCCACTAGATGACATTTAGTTTTAACCTTGAGATTTGTATGGGTCAAGGTAAAAATGATTAAAACATGAACATATGTAGTCCTGATATATCTTTAACACTGCTGGGTAAGATCTGAATGTTTGATCAGCTGTTTCAGTGTTGCATTCAAATGCACACAAAAAATCTGTAATGTTACCTGCATTTAAAATCTGCCATAGATTACAGGTAGAAAGGATATCTTACCTGGACCTGAGTTTCATTTCTGAGTGTTTTTCTCCTTTCTCATTTACAATTTATATATTTAGCCATCAGACTGACAAATCAAAAGAATAATGTACCAAAACTAGAAAATACCTATGTCTACTTTCATATTAACTCTGTTCCCTATACAAGTATTTTCAGCAAATGTGCTGATCAATGAAATACTAGTTTAATCAAAATGATTTTAATGATGTATGTACCGGTACCGGTAGATTCTTGAAATCATTGAAGGACAAATCTTTCCTTGAAAGATTCATTATGAAAACAAACTTTTATATGGCACCTTCCTGAGGAAACTGGAAAGTGTTGTTTAGGGAGTTGTAATGTCTTAGCTGTCAGTATACATTAAAACACCACTAAAATGAACTTTTAGGGTCCATGCAAATAGTGACATGGTGTTTAATGAATCTGAGGTTAAAATTCTGCCAATATTTTGGCTCATTTATAGCAGTTACGATATATGTAACTAGACATGTAGAAAGACAAAAGAAGATTGACTGAATGTTTGCAACTATTGGTATTAAATAAGGTAGAACACTACACACTGGTCTACAGAGAGAAGTGTAGAATGCCCTACCAACATATACCATGTAGTTCACAGCACAACTTAACTGTATACATAGTAATGTACAAATCACATTTGTTGTCAAGTCAAAGTAATGTACAAATCACATTTGTTGTCAAGTCAAATTTGACAAAAGATTTAGATGGATGAAAGTGGAGTGATTCCTGGTATGACTGAGGTATTTGTTACTGAATGAGAAACGTGTAAGTTATGTGATTGTTAGTCTGCCAATTCTGACAGAGTTGTCTTTCATGATTTTCATATTTTCACAGTTTTAGTATTTTCAAGTCATTTAGTGCTAAAATCGAGCATGACGGTACTCTAGTGCATGATGGGAAACAATCCTATTTATTTAGTACTTTTTAGCATGGTTTCATTCTCTCTCACCATTTTTCACATAATCACCCTTTCCTTACATTCTCTGCATGTTTTTACATTTTCTTGCCTGAATCAGTTGAAGCTTTCTCCTTTTCCCTCATATAATCAATCCATCCTACACTGGGAAGGGTTTAGTACTAGTTACCATGGAAACATAGAGTAGACAACCAATAACAGAAGAGCAATGGGTAACCATAGTAACTCAAGTTCAGTAGATGGCCAATAAGGTGAGAGGTTTCAATTACATACAATAACCCAAGTAACAAAAGGTTAGGGAACCAGAAAGAGTCACAGCAGATGGCGGTGTTTCAGTCGGAGACCTACAAGGGGATACAGGCGCAGGGATAGGATGGACATGGCAGGACAATCATCGTCACGGCGACCAAGAGAAAGGATAGGAATGGGCCATCACCACCCGATTGGTCAACAGTTTGGTGTCTTCCAAATGGGATTTCCGCTCAGCTTTGGATTTTCCTCTATGTTTGACGATCCTTTTGGACAGTTTCATAGACCGCCAGGGTAAACTTTTTCTAGATAGACTGTTGTTATATAGTTTGGTATTTAGATCTCTGCCCTATTTCCACATTGATCGGCTCTCCTCATGTCAATGTTGGAACCATCTGTACATATACATTTGATATAGGTAGAAACTTCAGTTTTCCCAATTTCCAACATTTCTGCACTTAGAAATTTCACAATTTACATCTATCTAAAACATGAAGGTGTATTTAAATCTGTCATATATATGTGTAAATGTAAAGATAATTTCTTTTATTCTTTTTGGTAAGCATTTCTGCTTTTCTTTGTTCAAAATTCATATTTTCATTGAAAAGTTCATTCCACTCCTATGTTATCTGCTAGAATCATTGGCATTCAATAAGAAACTCCTATCTCTCCATTGTTAATTAATGGTTAGAATATGTAAACATTGAGAATATCCTATAATCCCTTTATTAGCTAACTGGTAGAATATGTAAAGATTGAGAATGTCCTTCAATCTCTGTGCTAGCCATAATTACTAGAATTATAATGTAAAGATTTAGAATGTCCTTCAATCTCTGTGCTAGCTATAATTACTAGAATATGTAAAGATTGAGAATATCCTACAATCCCTTTGTTAGCTAACTGGTAGAATATGTAAAGATTGAGAATGTACTTCAATCTCTATGCTAGCTATAATAACTAGAATATGTAAAGATTGAGAATATCCTATGATCCCTTTGTTAGCTAATTGGTAGAATATGTAAAGATTGAGAATGTAATTCAATCTCTGTGCTAGCTATAATTACTAGAATATGTAAAGATTGAGAATATCCTACAATCCCTTTGTTAGCCAACTGGTAGAATATGTAAAGATTGAGAATATACTTCAATCTCTGTGCTAGCTATGATAACTAGAATATGTAAAGATTAAGAATACACTACAATTACTTTGTTAGCTGAATGCTAGGATATGCATTTAAAAGGAACCTACCTCAACCCCACTGTTGGCTTACTGCTAGAATATTGTATTCCATGAAAATGTCCAAAAATCCCTTTTACTGGTAGTTAGTTACTGGAATATGTATACACATGTATATTATGAGAGTATTTTACCATCCTTCTGTTAGCTGAATGCTAGAATGTTCAGGAGCTGTATTCACCATTCAGTAGATGTCTTGGTAGTAATAGACTCTAGCCATATCATTAGATAGAGTTGTAAGATAAATCATCACTGGATATCTTGGAGAATGTACGGTTATATTATGCGAGGCTTTCAATTCACATGCTCAGCAATTGCCATACATGTAAAGAAACCATTTTTGAGAATCAGATTTTGATTAAAATATCACATTGTTTTAGCCATAATTTAGAATTTTGGAATTTTTTACTAAAATAAAATTCAACATTTGGCCAAAATTTTAAATGAATAAAAATGAAATGGCTGTGAATTATGTAAGAACAAAACAGGTTTTAATCATAAACAAGACTGTATGCTGTAGAATTCCCACACTTCGCATTTGGGGAAATATTTTAGCAAGGACTTTTGATATTCTATAAATGCATGGGGTATCACTCTCCCAGATATAGTTTTATAGCAAGAGAATTACAAATCAAGGAAAGAAGTTTGGGCTGCATTTTGTGTCAAGGTCACATTATATCTTACTTGGTCGGGTACAGCTAGGTTATATGTGTTATGCTTTTGACATTTAGAGGCCATTAACAGTAGAATATATAAGTTTACAGTTACAATAAAGAGTACAATATTGTCATTCAGTACTTAATTTGTGTGGGAAATTTGCAACTCTGGGTATTTTTTCTAGATACCGAAGTGTCGAGACTAGTGCAGTTTTAATATGTTGTAGTATGATGAATTGTTAGGATACTCCTGTTCCTGTATTCAAAAATTGCTTTTACACCAAACAACTACAAACAAAAGGCTTAAAAAAGTTGAAAAAGTTGAAAAATGTTTCACTGTAAAAGTTTGTGTACAGTTTGAAGAGAGTAGTCTCCCTTGAACCTGCATCAGCACTATTTATAGTCATATCTTGTATATTTAGTACAACATTCATTATCCTCATAATTATATGGAAATAGCATGCTTTAGTATTGTTCCGAAAAAGCAATTTAATCGATGATCAGTTTTACCTCCGTCTTTAATTAATCATGATTTTCTTGGACCGATCATGGTTTTTAACGAGGTAATGAGACCAAGAGTAAAACTAAAAATTGATATATAAATGAGCAACTTTAATAAGCAGTTTTACCTTGAACAACATTCAAACATCATTTCTACCTACAGCTATGAGTAGTTAAAGAGTATTCACCATATTTGACCCGTGATTCTCTATTAATGGTCGTGATTGATCAGAGATTTTGAAGTGATTTCCAACACTAGCATGTGTGGCAGTCAGTCTGAGTGATGTATTATAATATATGATTATTGAGGATTTATAGGCACATGGTCACCGCAACAAGGAAATGCTTGCTACTTACATTATATATAGACTTCCTGTACATCACTACAACTTTTATTTTCCAAAAACAATTCAGATTGTCCAATTTTTTTTGTCTACTTGCAGTTGACATAAAAATGTATGTGTGCACCTGGGGTTATCTGCCCTTTGTGAGGATGTTTGTTGATGTTGAGATTAGCATGGATCACTATATATCCCTTATATTATACCACTTTGTATCCTATTGAATCACCTAGTGTGGCATCATTTGGACCTCATCCTTGTGTGACTATTAAAATCTGGGGAAAGTCTTAAAAAATTACAGGTTTTAGTGAAAATGTGTCTCTAAGGTGAAGTAATCTACAAGTAGTAATTATGGGTCAAAGTTCACAATAATATAGTGGCCTCAAATTCTTATATTAGAGGTCAGAAGTAATTTGGCCATCTGTAACATGTTGACATACATTTTCTTGTGGTTTGAAGCCTTGATTCCTTCATAATGTATGCTCATGGGGGTATGTTAGAATATAATCTTCAGACATAAGTACTGTTCATAGATTTTGGTACTTCTTTATTCCTTCTCTAACATGTGTATATGGAATTTGCTATGACCAAGCAGTTTTTAATTTGTCAATTTTAATTTAATAATGTCAATTTCAAAATGTAGTGGCTTATTCAATTTTTAAAAATTTCAATTGAAATTCTTAATTGGTCTGCGAGATTCATTCCTATCAAATGGAAAACAGTTCTCTTGGCTTTAACTGTATGTACCAGGAGACTGTTGATGGAGCCGTGTTTGTTCTGTTCTGTATTGTATTCGCTATAGCTTACCCCTGATATTGTATGTGTGTAAATAAATTGTAAAAAATACACTATACCTATCTAACTTATTTGCAATTCTGAATGTTCTTTCCAAAAGTAGATTTTGAGTTTGTGTACACATATGAAAGAGTTCAAATTGCCTTAAATTAATGATTTTCTGTCCACATATTTATACACAAGGCTGTATTTAGAATTGTCCAAGTTTACAATTTGAATGCACATACAATCATTGGATGATCTGTTATAGTGCATTTATGATCTCCTGGTTGAATAGCGATAAAGATGCAAGGCAGTATATTTATATAGGAAGTCCTGATGGATTATCTCCCCTGCACCACATATCCCTTTTATCAACTCCACGTTTGGTGTTCAATGCTAGTCTGCTCGATAACCGAACTACTCCGTAGTGAAGCGGATGTAAAACCAATCAATCAAGGTTCAATACTTCTAATGACACTTTTCACTGACAACAATCAACACTTAAAGTAAGTCCTTAAGTGGAGTATTGTGCACAAATATCTCTTCTTAATTTTTTTGCAGATTTAAACAATCATTGCCCTATGTTTTATTGATACTTAGTGATGGTGGTACATTTTGCTTATGCAATGCTGCCTTGATGTTAAGTGGGATATTAGATACTCTATGACAGTACCAGTGTCAATGGTTTTTCTTTCCTGATGAATGGATTATATATAACCCTTTCACCCCTATGTAACTTTAGTAGACTTTACCATGCATTGATCTGGATGAGTCCATTATGGTTTACAGTGGTGAAAGGGTTAATAGCTATTTTGTATGATTCATTATTTAACCTTCAGTGCAGAAATTGTTTGTTTCCAGACATGGACTTCATACATGAATTTTTTTTATGGCAGGTAAAGAGGATGCTAGCAAAATCCAGTTTATTCAAATAATGTACACAATCTAGGAACGAATATTTTATGGTCAAAATTCTAGGAATGAAAAAGGATGATATTGTTTGTATGGCTTATCTTATCCCAATTCTATTATTTCAGATTTTTGCAAACAAACACGTCTTTTGGCGGGCCATACGCTGGTCATGGCAATAACGGTAACTTCAGGTCAACTTCCACCACCACGAAATATATCAACGGTAAACGTGTCGTAACAAAAAAGTGAGTACTCATTGTTTCACATGTATTAACTCATTCACCCCTGAAATTTCATAATGAACTATTCCAACCATTGAATTGGAAGGGTTTAAATGTGTCTTCAGGGGAAAATGAGTTTAGCACTCATGAAATTTTTATTTCTGGGCAAATTGTAAGAAAATATGTTTACACGCCACAACCTATTATACAAAGCTCTGGCTTTGTGAAGGATGATATTTACAACTTTCCAGTTTGCGTATGAAAACGTCTGCTAATGAGTGGGGGAAATGGTCCATTTATAGATTATTTTCATTTTGTTGGTTTTCTTTAATGATCAAGCTTCTGATTGAAATAAACAAGTATTCATATCTAGTTGGGTTTTATGTTGCAATCAACACAAAACAACTATTTTATTACAACGTCACAAAGTGATGACATCACATACTTCCTCACCTTCGGTTGTGTTCACTTCCGCCAGTCAAGTATTTTGTTAAAATCACACTGAGTTTAGATATAAGGAATCCTGTTCAATTAAGAATCATGGATATAAACTTCTACGGGTCCTGAAACAAATTTGATATAATTTGGGTTTTGCAATTGATATGATTTTCCTCAAGATCCATTGAGTTTATTCCCCATAAATCTCAACAAACAAGGATTTGATCCTAAAATATGTCTCGTCATGAAAATTTTGGTATAAAGTAAAGGAGTAATTACGACGATTTTTATATATTTGTAGAGTTGTAGAACATGGCAAGGAGACGGTGACGGTGGAAGAAGATGGCGTGCTCAAGTCACATTTAATTAACGGAGAGCAACAGATGTTGGCTTACTGAGAGGGTAAAGGGACCATGCCTCGGTGCGCAACATGGGCGTGCGCACATACCAGGATGACGACGGAAGAGACTCAAGCCTTCTGTGTTACACTGTGCATATTACTCTACTATTATAACATATATATTTATAATAATTTCAGTCAACTTCATTGAGGGCCCTAGATCTCTCATTTGGAATATACCAGTAATTTGTAAATTCTGCACCGTTTTGGTCCTGGACCACATCAAACTTCTGAAAATCTTGTCCATGCAGAGATAAAATACACATTTCAGAAAATTTATCAGTTCTGCTTTGTGAATGTCTTATTTCAGGTTGAATCAAGTTTAAGCAAAACTTGTTTGTGACCAATTTCAATTATTTAAGTGAACTATTTTCTTTCCCATATTTTTGTTATGGATATTTTGAGGCCTGTACATAGACATGTATAAGTGTATTGTAAATTTGAAAGTCCCACAGCTTTAAACATATTTTATAAATATATCTTGTCTTCAACTTTTCTGGGGTAAACATTTTGGTACTTGGACAGTGTTGTTGTTGCCTGTCGATAATGTCTGAATTACAGCATCATGTTGGATATGATAGGTGTAGGAATCCCTTTGGGTCAGACAAGACAAGTGTTTCACTATAACAAGCAGATCTTGGAGTATAATCGTGGGTTGACATGCAAAACCATGTGATGTACATATACATGTATTATAACTAAGGTTCACCAGTATAGACTGATCCAAATGGGACATTTAGGGTTTCTGTGGTGTGTTTAGTCACACAGCTTGCATCATTCAAGCCACATCTCATAGGTTGTGATTCATGCTGCGATACAATTTTTAAAAATCAATGAAACGGCGTCATGGCGACATCATTGATAACCAATCATTTGTGTTTTAATTCAGTTAATCTTTCGTGTGCCCCACCCACTTTTAGTTGTTTCGCTTTAATTCTCCCTGGCAATGTCTCGTCATTATATTGTGGTCTTACATACTTATTATGTTATAACTTTTTAACATTGTAATCTCTTAAATGTGTTGTTCTTCTTCACACCACTGGGAAAATGTTTGAAATATCTTTTTATTTGACAAAGTAATAAGTTATAGTAAGCTGCATTTTAGACAAACTTGGTTATAATGCCACCCTTTGTCTATAAAAATGGCATTATAAGGGAGTTGGATGATATACATTATGTATTGATGGCAACATAAAGGAATTGTTCAAAACAAAAAGGAAAGCGAATGTGACCTGAAATCTGTTGTTGGTTAATAATGGTTACTACTGTGGTAGGGGAGGTAATTGGATTGTGGTGATCAATTTCTATTCTATTTTTTTAAGATAAAAAAAGTTTGTGAATTTGTATCTTAACCTACTCCTATGATTCAATATTGTCAGATACCGCACGGTAACTTATAACATCAGATATGAAAAATAAGAACGAAGACGATCTGACATCATCATTCAACCAAGCCTGATACACTGTTAATGCTGGACAAATTTTTGAAAATATTAACTTGAATTTGGAAATATAAAATTCAGAAAATCGTATCTTCTGTCAGTATTACAATCTCTGTAGTATAATCGTTGTGTTGAGCTCCAGGTTTGTGTTGAGGTAGAACTGTTTTAATTGAGTACTGGAAAGAATACCTGAATGTAAAGTATATTTGGTACACTTATAGCTACTTATGTGTACTGTGACTATACACCAGGGTGTGTACATACAAGTACCTAAGTGTATTGTTATGATATACAGAAAAAATATCTAGCTTGCATACACCTTTCCTACTTTTGCCTAAGTTTAGTGTGTAAATTGGAAAAATTAAGCTTTAAAATGGCAAGCATATAGAATAACTATACTGTTCAGTTTTTTGCTGTTTTTTTAATAGACAGTTAACTATTGCATGAAAATAATCTTATGTATATTTTTAAAATATTTTTTTTTTTGTGTCCTTATTCAGTGAGATTCACAAATTAAGATTTAGCAAAATAAAGTGTCATTCATGTACTAGACTAATTTAATCCTTCAAAGTATAAGTAAGATAAAAATTATTGTAGAAAAAACACACTTTAAATAGTTTCCCTGTTCTAACCAGTGTTTGAATATAGATTTAAGTTGTATTGAAAAAAGAGAATATTTTTCACTTTCTGTGCCATAAGCCTTAGCACGCGTAACATGTATATACAAAATTGGACTGGTCTGGTTCAGTGTAACAAAAAAAGGGCCATGTGGTTAACAAGTTAACTCATTCACCCCTGAAATTTCATAATGAACTATTCCAACCTTTGAACTGGTAGAGTTCAAACATGTCTTCAGGGGTGAATGAGTTAACATACATATATAAGTACCCTCGTATTTTATCGCTCAATAAAGGTACATTTGATCTATTTAGGGCAATCATAAACCAGCATACCGACTCTTCCCTTGAGGAAATGGAAAACATATACTTCTACTGTATTTATAGCTGTATGTGTATTAGTGAGCCAGAGACTGAAAGAAAAAAAATAAATAAACACCCGAACAAATACTTTGAAAGTACTTGTTATTGAGAAACCTATTATTCAGTTGTGTACAATTGTCTCGTCAAAATTTAATGC
Organism: Crassadoma gigantea; assembly: GCA_032360845.1. Classification (NCBI taxonomy): domain Eukaryota; kingdom Metazoa; phylum Mollusca; class Bivalvia; order Pectinida; family Pectinidae; genus Crassadoma; species Crassadoma gigantea. The sequence continues at coordinate 10,987 of JAULCA010338459.1, forward strand.
AAGGATTTTTATCTACATGTGTGGAGCTGACCAGAGTAGAATAAGCTACAATAGTATTAACGCTTTCACCCCTGTGTTACTTTAGTAGACTCTACCATGCATTGATCTAGATGAGTCCATTATGGCCTACAGGGGTGAAAGGGTTAAAATGTGCACTGATACTTCGGAACTGATCATTTCAAACTGCTGTCTTTTAATTTGTTGTTGAAAAAAAAACATCTATGATTTGATTTGCAATCACATTTTTTTGGTTTTGGACATGTTAAAAATAAAGGTAGATTGAAATGTTATGGCTGGTAGTTTAACCATATGCCAATTACACTGGACACCAGGGAATGAATCTGTTTGAAAAACCCGTCAGTCATGCATGGTTGATGTCGATAGTGAATCTGTCGACGCGATTGTAGCTTTCTGTTGTGAATTTGGGTGTGCATATCAGACATAAGAATTGTATATTTAAGTATTAATGTAAAATTGTATTGTTATAAATGGGGAAAGCCACAGTATACTCATGTTCAAGGGAGGCTACTCACTTAGAGAAATTCTGCAAAAATACAGATTTATGTGAACATTGAAACTTTATTGTCACCTCAATTCAAAAACATTCTACAAAGTATGACAAAATTTTATACCCCAAAAGTCTTAAACATCAGCTGTTCCTACCCATTCTCATATTTAATCAAAGTACCCTTTTGCTTTCTTCAAGGACCGATTTTGGTGTTCGTATATGTACAGTGAACTTGAATTTTATGCCTGTATTCCTAAAAGACTGCCTGTCTGTCAAAATCTGTAAGGGTTCGTTGTATACAGATTGTTGACAAAAGTTAAGTTAATATAAAAATGTATAAATGTCCTTAACCTGATCCTTGCCCTTGAATCTCTCTATCCCTACAGAAATTTGTGAATAGGAATTCAGTAGTTTTGTTGTCTAATGTGTGTGACAAGATGATTCGCAGTCAGGTATCAGAGATAGGTATTCCATGTGTATCACATGTAAATCGTTTTGGTATCTGACTTGACGCTATGAACTTATAGTAATTGTTTATGTATCTTTCTCCATAGCTCATCACGTCATCCCTGTAATGTATTGTGGTACTGTTGAAATGTCTGGTGTCAAGGACGGGATAGAATTAATTATCAGTTTTATTGTGGATATTATTTCCTATTTGATATATATGGAATTCCTCCTCACAATCTACAAGGGATGATAGATTGAGGAGGAGAAGTTTTAATCACTATTATTATTGACATAATCACATTCATATCATATTTGTTTATTGTGATCCATATTTTTTTTCAGAATAAATGTTTTTCGTATCAAGTGTCCGTTTGTATGTATGTTCATATCTTGTTCTGTTATTTCAGAATAAAGAGTTGCTATGTTTTTTACGTACATTATCCGTGTTTTTTATTTCACGACTTATAAAGAAAATTGAAACAACTTTGAATGCTGATTGTATTTTCACACTTTTTGGCTTTTCCG
>JAULCA010338792.1:0-25224 GCA_032360845.1 Crassadoma gigantea
GGGGACAGAACCCAAAGCCTTCCTCACAGGGGCGAACGCTCAATTTATGGCCAAAAGTGAGGCATTGTCAAGGGAAACATTAGGAAGAAGAAAGTTGTTTAGAAAGAAGAGCCTCCTTATGAAGAAATTTCAATTGTATAAACACGAATCTGACAACTTCAAGCAGCACCCTTCTCTCGACTTTTGTTTATCATATTCATAACATAATGTGCAACTTTGTTTTGAAAAACTGAAAACGTAGCAAGTTTACCCTCAGGACATTTAATTAAACTAGCACACTTAAATCAATAGAGTTAAACAATTTTAAATATATGATAAATTGTGGTGCAAAAATCAATTCTGGTCATGGGAACTTGTTTGGTTTGATTTGATCAAGTTTAATGTTATATCAGCGGCTAAGGTTATTTAATGACGCACATCCATTTGTTTCATGTATGCGTGCATGTGCTGCAGGCATGGTAAGTAGGGGTATTCTCCCTTGCAATAGATCAACTCTTAGCTTTCTCACTACAATACCATGCCGGAGGCACCCAGTACAGAATTCGACATGGTCAAAAAATACTGACAAGAGGTAAACCAGTAGTTGCCATTTCCTTAAACGATGAACGTTTAACAAAGAATAAAGATCACCATTTGTTTTAAAACCTTATGCTTTCCTCACCTGGGCGAACGCTCAACACTTCAGCTTTTAATTGATGTGTACATGACAAGACAGATATGTAACGGTTTGGTTTTATTATGAATAACTTCCTATCAACATGTCCCATGGTCCCTGCAGGTAGGGCGTAAGAACTCTACCTGCTGCCCCAAACCGATGATCGTAAGAGGCGACTCATTTGGGATCTTGTCTTTTTTCTTATGTCTCCTTTGAGAGTGCCTCACTTTTGGCCATTTGTTGATCGTTTGACCCTGTGAGGAAAGCTTTGGGTCCTGTCCCCTGGTCGAGACATACTAGTCTGTAAAAACGGTAGTTTCTACTCCTGCTTAACACTCAGCATAATATGATTGGGATGACATATTCGCCCGTTGTCAGTATAATGTGACCTGGTGGAGCGTTCTGCTTGGTGTCTTCGGCAGTATGTTTCAATGAGGTATTACTATAAAGTTGGCATCAGTTCCGCGCTATCACAAGGAGACAAACATGAACATATCGCAGCCTCCCAAAGTACACACGCATACACTATACACATGCTTCTTGCACACATGGGAGGCCGTCCTTAAATGACCTAAGCTGTAAATAGGACATTAAACAAAATAAAACCAAACCAAACCAATCACCAGGGTCATTTAAGGACGTACAACTATTTGTGTTGTGTATGTGTGTGTGTGTGAGGGTGTGTGTGTGTGTGTGTGTGCAGAAGGCAGAGTAGTTTAATGTATATGTTTATTGCCTCCTTGTGATAGCGCGGATCTGATGCCAATTTATAAAGCCTTTTATTTAAACGGTATGTTCCGGCATTAGGACAGAACCTATTTTTTTCATACTTAAAGCAAAAAGTGAGGTATTGCCAAGCAAGGCTCTACGCTATGAAATTGAAGGTAGTTAGAAGTAGAAAGAAGTAGAAAGATCCCAATGGGCACAGTATATTTATTTGGTTGCCTTTATGCCCACAACAAAGGGCTCAAAAGTAAATCTCCATATTTCCCGATGACCTGCAGGGGATGATATGCAATGGAATTTAATGTTTATATAAATAGCGTTGTAACAGGAATTGTAGGAGGAAGTTTATAGTTAGACAGCACTGTTATAACAGTTCAATTTAAACTGTACAGAATGATGATGGCACACGGTGTTACAGTTACTCATTGTTTCAAGCACTTGGCCATGATATACTTGTTTCAGGTCATGGGTTATGTGAAGTACGTGACAAGAAGCACTAGTATGTGTATAAAGAGCTTAAATTGTACATCAGATGAACAAATGTTATCTACGTTTACGTTTCTCATGAAACCGGTTATGATTAAACAGGGTTTTACGCAGTTCTTTTGTTTCAGTAGTAGTTTAGACTTACTGGGATTTCCAAGGTTTGGGCCTCTTACATCACTAAAGAGTCATTGAAGGACAAAATAACTATATTTAGAAGTGTAACTTACTTACAGACTATGTTATATTAGTGCAAAAGTGCAGTCAAATGTGTGTTTGTAACGCTCATTTTACACATTAAAAAGTATTTCACCAAACAAATTTTTTTTATATATAAATAATTTGTTTTTTAAAAAATGTTATAGCTATCCTTTTGTATGAGATATGCTGGCGTTAAGAATATATATCAGATTCCATCGGATTTCACCTAAACTCCTTATTGCCCGTTTTGATAAAACAGAGGAGACACGAGTACTGCTATTTCAGTACAAGTATGAACCATCGCCAGCCTCTTGATATTATTGCTTGTTTCCGTCCGTTTACAATGATTTCGTGATATATAAGTTATATTTGTTTGTTTAGCAACAAGAAAATCACGCATGTACATGTACTTTGCCAAGTGTATACAGATAAATACTTTCACAGCGATTTTCATAATGACACACCATTGAAGACCACAGCAGGAGAGCAAATATAAAAAAGGTCTAACAAAAAACTTCCATTCGATTAAATTTACAGTTTATATATTATATACATTTGGACATGTAGTTTTTATATTTTAGAAGCAAGATATGTTGAAATGGGAAAACAAAGAGTATGCTACACCCGTACATTCACACTGTGAATGAGATAGATATATCGGCTTTGTTTGCGCCCCCTATCCCCCTCCCCCAACACCCACAAACACCCACTCACTCAGTCGAAATGAAGTTTTAAATATCCGGGTGGTAATAATAGAGCTGCACGATCTGCTTTTTCATTATCTGGTTATCCCGCATGTTCAGGAAACCAACAAAATGTATTATGACATTTTTAGGTAATATTATGTAATAATGTAAAGATTCTTCGAATCGAGATATTCTTCAAATTTTTTTTGCGAAGGGTTTAGAGAACAGATAGAGAATCAGAATAGATAACTGACTGTGGTACATCATTTGATTTAATATATAAATGTAAAATAATGATAGACCGTTTGATAACTCCAAGTTTGGCATAAAGCATTCACTGTCCATAGGGATCCACGTTAGAAAAAAAGTCACAAACCATGTGATACTTTAAACCCAAACCAAACCAACTTCATACGAAGCTAGTATCAACCACTAATACAAGAAAGTTTACCTTTTGCATTGGAGTTTTGACGTGTGATGGCCAACGTACTTGGTGTTACTTAATGTTATTTGATTGTCTGTTATGGTTAAACGTCTTCAAAACAGCCAGACCAAAATAAAAGGATAAAAAAGAAACAAAAAACAAAAGTGTGGAACGAATAAGTCTCTTGAGTCTCCTCTTAGTAAAAGACATAGAGAAAAATCTTCCATTCTATAGTGGCCCGCATTAGTCGAATTTTACAGTTCACATAAAGCAGGATACAGCAGGTCTATTTTATACTTAAATGTTTCTCAAACAGAAGACAAGGTAGAAACTGCCCCAGATTCTGGATGGGTCCCGCACTAGTCGCCTATTACCAAAATGCATTTGACCTTTTCTTTCTTTAGGTCTGAACAGGCTAAAATGAAGATGTTATTGTTTTACTGTTAGAACATTATTTATGTTCTCGTTACGTCCTGAAAAGCTCATACAGACATATGCATGAACGATAAAACTTTACTTTTGGGATTCTCCCACACTTCTTTTATAGACGGGGGAGATAAAACAAAAACACCAATGCGACACGCACACTTCACGGACGGATCAGACACGAACTTTAAACTTGCCTGATGTCATCCGGACCTACTTGTACATCTTCTAACTCAGTCTATGCACACATCATGTATGCAATTTATAATTATCCTATATATGTGTGTTTTACACGAAAGGAGTAAGTAGAGGCCTGGAAGGAAAACATTATCTTCCCTTATTTATAACCAGTAAGCAATTCCAAGAGTCTATTCGAGGCCTATATGTGGGGGAATTTTCAGGTACCTGCCGCAGGTCTGATATTTCTTCGGGCACTCTGGTTTTCTTCAATCACTAAAACCTAGTATGTCCTCGAATGACCATATAGCTGTTTATATGACGTAAAACACCACCAAACCAAACCGGTCTCCTTTATTTCAGTTCAAATATGGTTAAAAAGGAAGCAGTGTAACTCCAATAACTTTTTGGAGTTATTGCCATTTGTTAAAAACCTTTGTCCTGACATCTTTTCAACTAATAGGATAATGTTAGAAAAACTATTTAATCCGGACTGTTAAAATTTGGTATGTACGTATATTTTCGTATGGAGAGGGACTACAGGAAGTATGTCAGTGATCAGTTTACTGAAATAAGTGTACAACTCAGTCAATAAAGAAATTATTACTGGTACGAGATTATTGATTGCTTTCCAATGCTTGGCCTTAGTAAGACTATAGCTTACAGTTCTGGTTTATATAGCAGCGGGGGTATAAGTTAGCCTTTGGCTTACAGTGCTACTTATTATTACTATCAATGCTTAACTGCCCAGCAACACAGGATAGGTCATAAGGGCCAAAATAGTGTCGACAAAAGGAAATGCTAAATAAAAGCATCAAACAAAACTTAAAATTTGATATACTGAAAGTGGCTATGGTGATTGAAAAAGGAATTGATGTTGTTTTTGAAGTCGTGTGCAGAAGAGACGGTGGAATTCATTTCTTATTTTGTTCGAAAAAGTGTGTATGATTTCGATGAAATACTGATGGAAAAACTGGGTGTTCATGGGTGCCGCCATGTGGGTAATGAACGCGTGCAAGTGTGTATGTATGTTGTCGCAGGGTATGTTGGTGTAGTGACTTCTAGTGATAGCGCGAATATGATACCAATTTTATAGTATTATTTCACTGAGATATTATGTTGTGTCCTCATGTTATTGTTACTAAATGTGTTTCATTTATTCTGCAATTTGTGCAAAAGCCCTTGATACAGATATGTGTAAAAACAAATACCTTACTTGTATATCAAATTTGCATAGGCCATGTTCCTCTTATGTTTTACCAACCTTGATATATCTCCGAAATCACTCTATTAAAAAAATATATAAAAATTGTTTATGAAAATCCATGAATTAAATTAATTAGATGACTACTGACGTATTAGATATACAGAGTGCACACTATTTGTTAATACAGAATTCACTTTAGTATTCCCCATTGTAACAGGACATTAACGAAAATGGCTTCAAAACCAAAGCAGAATAGGATATTGGCGATCCGTTAAAAACATAACATTATTGCAGTTTAAGGAGATTGTACAAAAACAATTCTTACAATTTTCGTGTATTTTAATATAAATCATACGTTTACTTCTGTATGAATTAAAAAAACTTAAAAATCCACCAGTATTTTGAGTCCGGGTTTAAGATGAAAGTAAATACTTATAACAAAACAGTTTGTCGAAAGTAGGTACGTAAGCAACCAGGAAACAAATACTATGACTCAGTATCAAATGGATTTAATAGGAGGCACAAGGCCGCAGAGCCTACATTCTTTCTCCGGCAGTGCTACAGATAACATGTCGTGATGAAACAGATCTTTTAGGAAATCTGATAACTTGTCGTGATGAAACAGATCTTCGCTACCTGTTTTGTTCTTGCAATCATTGCTACAGGGGTATATGCCCTAACTGGGTGAGTTGTCTTTTATTTAATTAGTGTGCATGATTTTGGTGACTTTATTGCCATTGTTTTTACTTTGCTTTTTACGGTTATATATATCCGTAAATGGATTATGCCGATTAGATTTATCTTTTAACATGTTTTTCATTTATAAAGATTGAGAATAAATACGTTTGACTACAACCTTCGACAAAACAATATGCATCGCCACGTTATTTCCCTTGGAATTGAAAGTTTTACAGAAACTTCTGATATTAAATAGATATACAAATGTAATTCCTTGCATTGCATGCTTTATTAATGTTACGAACTGATCAATGTGTAATTCTGAACGTTTATTGTCGATATCATTTACTTGACATTTTGATCAATGGTGATATATTTTACATTTATTGTACATGCTTTTTACATTATCTGTTGATCAATCTTGATATATTTTTGTTGTAAATTATAGTTAAATTATACATTAAATACTTGTGATAGGTTAACAGCCCCCGTTGCAACATTTAGGATAATTATAGTTCTCTATACTTCTCAACACCCTTTGTTGTCTAGTGTCTTGCTTGCAAATACCTCACTTTTGACAATGATCTTGAACATTCGTCCGGATGATGAAAGCAATGGAGCCTGTCCCAATCCTGTTACATACACAATGTTCCATAGCAGTATTAAGGCCAATTGCTAGTTAACCCGTTGTTAGTATAATGTGACCGGACGAAACTTTGTGGTGGTTTTTTGCATGGTTTTCAGTGAAGTGTCACTATAAAGTCTCCGCAAGATCTGCTTTATCGCAATCGGGCAAAAGCTGCAATTTTTTTGCCCGATTACGATAGAGCAGATCTGGCGGAGACGCAATCGGGCAATAACTGCAAGGGGCCGCGGTGGCCAAGTGGTTAAGGCGTCTGACATTCTGATACCACTAGACCTCCACCGCTGGGTCGCGGGTTCGAGACCTACGTACTTCCAGTACTGGCCGTCGGACGGTGGTATTTCTCAGAGAACTCCGGCTTTGCTCATCCACCAAAACCTGGCACGTCCTTAAATGACCATAGCTGTTAATAGGACGTATAACAAAAATAAACCAAAATCAATAGCTGCAACACACCTACACATAAAGATGCACATATTTTTCCTTTCAATGACCTGAGCTGATGATTGGATGTGAATTACTACAAAACAAAATCGTCTATGATGGTATATATCTGCTTTCTAGTTTTAATCTCTGGATGATGTCGACATAATATGTGATATGATATGCGAATCACAGAAAGGTATCTAACACCAAAGTGCTTGCTGGAAGCAATTCATGTTTGTGTATTTGCAACCTGGTGATAGCACGGATCTGATAACGACTTGATAGAATACAAAGCCGAAAATGTACATTCATGGTGAAGGGCAGTTAAGAATGAATCAGGCAAAACCGATATAAACGTTAAGAATTGATAATTATAAAGTATCAGGTGATGTTAATGTTTGTTCATGTGTTTAATCTATTTGCCAGACGTACGCTTCAACATTTTTATTACAAATGTAAGAACATTTGGGTAAAACTTTCTTGAAATTCTAATTAAAATGTGTCGCCCATGCTTTTTTAGCTCACCTGGTCAACAGGATCGTTGAGCTTAAGCCATGGCGCGGGGTCCGTCGTCCGTCACCTTTTTCTAAAAATCGCTACTAGTTTTGAACGACTGACTAAGAAGATATTGACCCAATTTGGTCAGAAGCATCCTTGGGGGAAGGGGAACACATTTTGTACAATATAACCGTGGGTCTGCCCCCCCCCCCTGGGGGCTGAGGGGCGGGACCAAATAGATATATAATACAAATTCTTTGAAATCTTTCTTCTTCTGTTGGAATAAAAGGATTTGTTCCATATTAGGACTAAAGCATCTTGTGATGAAGTGGAACCAAATTTTTTATAAACTGTGGGGTCCTGTAGAGGAAATATTGCAAATTCTTTAAGATCCTTCTTCTTCTGTAGAAATGGAAGGATTTGTTCTACATGAGGTCAGAGGAAGCCTTTGGAGAAGGAGAATTGATTTTTGTATAAACATTGGGTCTAGCCCTGCTGGGGGCTAATAGGCGGGGCACAATAGGGGAAATATAGCAAATTCTTTAAAATCCTTCTTCTTTTGTTGGAATTAAAGGACTTGTTCTACATTTGGTCAAAAGGGGAACAAATTGTGTATAAACCGTGGATCTGGCCCCCAGGGGCCTGAGGAGCGGGGCCCAATATGGGAAATGTAGCAAATTCTTTAAAATCCTGCTTCTTCTGTAGGAATGAAAGGATTTGTTCCATATTTGGTGTGGAGTATCCTTGAATAAAGGGGAACTAATTGTGTATAAACGGTGTGTCTGGCCCCACCCTTTGGAGACAAAATTTGTTGGGCATAACTTTGAAATGATCCCTACCCCAAAACTATATATACAATTACTGGGCATAAAAAGTCGAATGCAGTCATGATATTAGCACAGGCCCTGGGTATGGACCGAACCTCTAAGAACCTAGTTTCTGAGTCATAGATTGGAAACAGTTGAGATCTCAACCTTATAACTATATATGAAATTTCTGAGTATAAAGAGATGGATGCACATAAGTTTTGAGGATGGCATTGGGGTCTGGCCCACCCTTGGAGATTTAATCCCTAGGTCATAACTTTATGGTGAAGATCCCCACCCCAAAACTATATATACAGTTGTTTGGCATAAAAAGGCGAATGCGGTTATAATATTAGAATTTACCTCAGGGTCTGCTCCAACCTTTCAGACTTAACCCCTGGGTCATATCTTTTAATTGGTTATGATCCTCACCCCGAAACTACATATAGTTTTGGGGCCGAACATGTACAAATGCTGGGCATAAAGAGACAAATGCAGTCATGATATTATAATTGATTCTGAGGTCTGACCACAACCCTAGGGGTCTAGTTTCTGATTCACAGCTTGGAAACAGTTGCGATCTTCACATAATAGCCATACATAAAATTACTGGGCATGACAAATCTAATACAGACTGTTAAAAGGATTGGCAAAGGGGTCTGGCCTATTCCCTTGAATCTCATTTCGAAAATATTTTGTTATAATTGCTTCGATATTCATGTGAGCGATACAGGCCATCTGGGTCTTTTGTTCTTGAATAGTTTATGTATCTACAATTTATATATATATATAGCATGCTATGGTCGTTTGCATGAAGCCATTCGAATGCATGTAAAACAAAAGATCCATGTACCGTGTGAGTTAATATTATATGTTAATTGCTAAAGTGTTGTTACAAAGAATTCAAGTACTTGTAACCAAAAACGTCTGTCTGAATGGCTTTTAAAAAATGACGACCCATTATGTGAGCACCCCTTGAAATTTTAAGGAAAATCATTCTATTAGTTTAGCATGAGAAGAATTTTGAACCTTTTGAAATATGTGTACCGTCGCAGTCAAATGTCGATGGGTTCCTGCAGGTAGGGCGTTAGAATTGTACTTGCTGCCCCCGTTGCATGATCGTACGAGGCGACTAAATTTGGTATCTTACCTTTTCTCTTCTTTCTAAACAACTTTCTTCTTCCTAATATCTCCTCTGACAATGCTTCACTTTTGGCCTTTAGGTTAGTGTTCGTCCTTGTGAGGAAGGTTTTGGGTTCAGTCCACTGGCCGAAACATTTCCAAAGTCTGTAAAAATGGTAGTTTCTACTCCTGCTTACCGTTCTGCAATTAAGGAGAGGGACGAAGGGTTCGTCCGTTGTCAGTATACTGTGACCGGGTGTCTTCGCATGCATCTTGCACACAGGGAGGCCGTCCTCAAGTAACCATAGCTGTTGATAGGATGTTACACACTACTAAACCAAACCAAACCAAACCCATGTCGAGGGTCTCAGATGACCTAAAATGTATTTGCCGATGAGTAAAATATAGTTTTTTCATCATTTGATTCATATCTAAGTGAAGTAAAATTAATATATATTTCAGAAAGATTTTTAATTTTTTGTTGTTATGAAGCTTTCAATCAAATTTTGTTTTATACAAGAAAGAAGATCATTATGATGGCATAGTTAATTTAGCGTACAAAAATCATGTTACAAATGATATGCTAAACGAAAGGTTCTATCAGTTACAGTTGGGAGCAAACTTAACTTGGTATCAAGTGCACTTTGTAGTGCACACGTAGTGAACAAGGAAGTGCACTTGACAAAACATTGAAGTGCACTCCAGTTCGATTCAGTGTTAACTCCAGTGTTAATTCCAGTTCACTACGATGTTAATTCCAGTGCACTAATGTTTACCAAAGTTTAAAAGACTGAAGTACATATTTCAATAAATGTGTTTAATAAAATGGGTTCGTTTGTGATATGAAATGTGAAAAAAAGAAAGGAAAGACTCATTTAACTGAATGTTTCATAATAATGAATCACCGATACACATATTTTTGGTTTCTTGATTACTTTTTGCAACTTAACATATACTTGTACAAAGATAATTTGTACACTATGTCTGGCGATTAAAGGGAATCTATAAAAAAAACTCTACTATTTCAGAGGAAAAAGTTTAATCATAGTTAAATTCACATGACATTTAATCAGAGATGTATATATTATTTGTCATACATACGTCTGTGATTTAATTCATACCAATATTGTAGTAGCAGGATTGAGGATTAGTATATGTTATGTGATATGTTTAAATGTGGTAAGTTTTCCTATATTCAAATACTTTTTATGAAAAGTTTCTCTATAATACGACATAAATAGGGTATTTTTACCTTATATCATGACATGAAACTATACAGATATAAGGTAAAGATCAAGCTTAAGATGTGTATCATTTAGACTTGTTAATTCCAAGTTGCCTTCTTATAGGCAATCAAGAAACATCTATGAGTTAGTCTGATTTTGATTTTTTTTTGTTATTTATATATATTCGTGTCAGGTGCTTGAAAATGCTGATGGTTTGATAAGAAAATACATCCCCCAACCACCACCCCCTCCCCAGGTACCACACCAACGTAGTTGGTGTGTATACTAGTTGTACAGTAATGAATTGCGACTTGTTTAAATGATGACAAAATCCATAGTTGGAGGGTGCAAACACCCGTTGGTAAAGTTAAACATACATGTACAAAATTAATTAAGTCGATCGATTTGTACTAATAAAAAATCAAATAAATTATGTTTAACAAGGAACCTCAAGTTTCAATCATACAGTTACAAATTTCCTTCAGAGGCAGTTTTATAGATGTTGCTAGGGCAATGATACCCCTGACACATATTTTCTTTTCAATATGATATCTACCTGAGAATATATGGGCAATGACCACCCACTAACCATTCACATGTGGTCACATGGAATTCTGCTGGGCTGTACCTTATTTTACCACCTGGTGTGAAGGCAATTAATCCAGCCCATTGTCTGTCCAGTAGATTAACACAGGTAATTCAGTACATGGTGACAGATAAGATACTGTGGCTGTCCCTTTGTCAGAAAATAAAAGCCTAGGGCACAATTCTATTTCAAAACGGTGACTTGACTCTATAGTAGTGTTTCACACTTACCTTATCACTCAAATGGTTTACAAACAGTTACATAAATACTCATCACTAATTGATAATTAATACACCATAACATCAATTAATTGGTCACTGAACCATGATAGAACATTTTGTACCCGTACGTTCGGAGGTCCATAATAGCCACAGGCACATATGTAACAAGCGAAGAACTCAAATGTCAATTAGGAAATAAAATATTGATAATTCCATAATAAATCGGGAGGATTATGAGAAGGTTAAATCAATAAAACAATATAAGTCCTTTTTTATTCAAGGACTCGGAGCAGTTTTAATTTATTTAAAGAAAAATACATATATATTTATTAACATTATTTCTATGGTATTCATTATGAATGAATCATCTACTCTTTGGAAAGGTGATCTGACAATACAGTTATAAATGTGTTTATTTTAATTCGCTAATACATATTTGTTTTTATGTTTTCAAGACATTTTAAATATTTTATTTTCATAGTCGGTATGTAGTTAAACATATTTTCTTTCTAGAAACTTTGACTTAGAGATCAGCATATAAATCCGTACTAGAAAAAGAAACACTTCCTTGAATCAATATTATATTTTTTTAAAGGAAGTCGATGTTTTCTCGATCGAGATCGAGAGAAAGAGAGAGGGAGGGGGGTGGGGGGTGGAGGAGTCAACACGGGGTGTGGCCCTTCTGGGGGCAGAGGGGCCCAATAGGGGAAAGATTATTTTTTTCTCCTACCTTACAAGTAAAGGGATTTTAACCAAATGCAATCTGAAGCATGCTTACAGACAAACAAATCAATTTAGTATTAACTGAGGTGTGGGCCCCTTTAGACAGATTGGTAGGGCCTATCAGGGTAAATAGTGAAAAAACATTAAAGATCCTTCTTCTTCTGTACAAATGAAGGGATTTAAACCGAATGTGGTCTAAAGCATGTTTGGGAAAAAACTCAATTTGTTTAATTTGTATATGAAAGGTGCATGTGAGGCCCGATGGGGGAAACAGAGGAAATTTTCTCTTTTGTTATTAATGAAAGGAGTTTTATCAAACTTCTTCTAGAGCATCTTTGGGAAAAGACCCACCATCCCCAGACTCCTTGGACGCTAACTCCTTGAGAGACATTACATGGAATCTCATTTTCTTGGTTTGTTACCTACCAAAACATATTCATATGTAGTTTTTTTTGCAACTTTGTTTCTTGTACTCCTTTGATAAACCTTCAAGGAATTAAGCTGGTTTTGAATTGAATATAAAATACCAATTTGAGCTATTGAGGCCCCTGGACCTCTTGTTATTACAAATATCAAAATGATACATGGTTCCATCAACTGGAATTTTTAGAATCTTTATATAGCATATGGTAATATTCTATCCTAATAATAAGTTTATCTTGGTTTGAGCTTGTTTAACGCCCCATCAACAGCTAAGGTCATTGGGATGTTCCTTCATGTGTGTTGTGTATGCGTGCTTGTGCAGGGCGCAGGATGTTTTGGTGTCCTTTACGCTTTAGTGTTATAACGCAGATGCTAACTTTAAAGAATTATCTTACTGAATTACCATAGCCAGGACAGCATTCCGCCGGGTCACATTATACTGACAAAAGATGAACCAGTTGGTGCAATTACCCTTCATGCTGAACATGAAGCAGGGAGTAAAAGCTACCATTTTACAGGACTTTGGTATGTCACAGCTTGGGGACAGATCCCTTTGCCTTCCTCACCTTGAAGAATGTTCAACATTTAAGCCAAAAGTGAGGTGTTGCCAAATGAGGCGCTAGGAAATAAAATGTTGACAGAAGTAGAGAGAAATAAAAATATCTCAAATATTTAAAAGGGTGAAGCAGTTATTATTGGCCGCTTTGATGCCGATACTTCATGAAGACAAGAAACTGTAAAATTGTAACGTTCCTGCAAATTTCTTATATGTCAGTCGATTGGAAAAAAATGCCACATGTTTGTGTGATTTGTGTGAAACATTGCCTGAAAAAAACCGTATTGCTTTAATATTTATCATTCGCAATAATTTCAGTGTTCCTTTTATGCCAACTGTTCAATTGTTAAAATTAATATTTAAAATTTATTGTTGGCCTTTTTTTCTGCTTTGCTTTGGACCGCTGTTGTTTTATCTCTATAATTAGACATTCATATTGTTTCTCCTTCAGCACCACTTGCAGCAGATTAATCTCCTACAGTCATAGCAGGAGTTATTGCAAGTTTTGGTTTTTTGGGTAAGGAATGAATACATTATTTTTATGATATTTTCTTTTTTGTTAATTTGGGATTCAATTACAAGCGATGAGATACATATGTATACAAGTATGTAACATCCTTATTTTTTTCGAATCATACACCAACCTTCATTAAAATCACAATGCCATATTTTAATCTCTAAATCAATCCGTCTATGACATTTACATGAAATTAAGTGTTTAACTCAAAAACTGTCCATTATTTATCCAATTTGATTCCTTTAATGTTCATTACATTAGACAACTATACACCTTAAAGATATTTTATTGTCAAAATATTCTCTTACCTAGGTGTTGGGCTTGGCGCACCCGTACATACTGGTCATACACCTATTCACAGTACTGCTGTAGAGGTTACAGGTCTGACCATGGACGTTGTGTTCGTAAGTTTTTTTCAGCAAAAATGAATAGGGTGCCGTTGTGCTGTTTATTTCGGGTTATTAATATCAAAACATCGAGGTATCGTTATTGAAAAATGTTTTTTACATCAAAAAGTCGAATTTTATGACATCAAGAAAGGGAATTCCTGATGATAATTGATTAATTTCATGACCAAGAGTTGCTTCTTCTCGATGATATTTAACAAAAACAAGTATGAAGACATTGCTGCCGTATCCTTATCATCCCTCTGGTGAATCATTGCACAAGTTGTGTTTCATTGCGTTGAGTGACGAACTCGATGTGGTATATTTAACTTTCGGAAATACGTTTGAAAACTCAATTATTTGACTCATTAAACTGTTAAAAATTTGTTTGGTATAATTTTGCTATTCCAATGCAACATATCATTTATTATCCATCTTGAAAATATTAAAATGTGGTGGTTAAATAAAACATATTCATACAGCCACAAGTTAAAATTTAAAAATCAGTCTGTGAGACATCTACAATTAATAAAAACTTTGGAATTATCATTGCTACGGTACATGATTCATTAAGAGAAAAATCTGCATTATTAAAATGATTGTAATATAATAAAAATACTTGAATGCATTAAAATCTTGATCTTCCATTTCAGCAAATTGTCCTCGAGGGTGTGGTGGAGTAGGGACGTGCGTTGCCCCCTCAGTATGTGACTGCGGTTCAACTCACACAGGCAGATACTGCAATCAACGTAAGTGTTATGTCAAATTTATCATGAGAAGTACGTTCTTGTATGTATTGCAGTTGTCAAATGCCGAGTTTTGTAACTGATCTGTTGACATTTAAATGTTGATATAATGCCGTTTGCTGAATTATTATTTTGATTCATATTTCATTCCTTATTGCTATGCTGATAATATTATTGACACAAAGGGTTAACTCATTATAACATCCCTGTATGTCGGGGATCGAAAAAAAATACGCCTGTTGTTACCCACTGCATGCATCTTCAGAGGCGATTAAAGTGGAAGCCGGAAGCAGAAACATACATTTGCTTTTTTGTACCTTAAACCTGGGGGCGCAAAAACGACAAAAGTAAATCTGCTGCACTCATTGTAATATTTTAGATCTTTTTAACCCTAACGCCTTAGCTGGCAAAACCTCAATTTGGCATTAATGTTTAAGGTTCGCCAAGGTGAAAAAAGCAATAGGTTCAGTCCCCAGTCGTGGACATACCAAAGTCCTTAAAAAAATAGTTGTTTTTCCCTGCTTCACATTCAGCATTCTTGGGTATGACAACAACCAAATACATGCTTAAAACGTTTTAAGTGTATATTACTTAAACGTTTTTTTCTAGCCGCTTGATTGATTCATGCACTTGTTCAAGGGCAGTCCCTACAGGTAGAGCGTAAGAATTGTACCTGCTGCCCTTAATTGTATGATCGTAAGAGGCGACTTAATTTGGGATCTTATCTTTTCTCTTCTTTCTAGACAACTTTATTCTTCCTAATGTCTTCCTTGAAAATGCCTCACTTTTGGTCATAAGTTGAGCGTTTGCCCTTGTGAGGAAGGCTTTGGGTTCTGTCCCCTGGCCAAGACATACCAAAGTCTTTAAAAATGGTAGTTTCTACTCCTGCTTAACGCTCAGCAATTTAGGAGTGGGACGACTGGTTCGCCCGTTGGCAGTATAATGTGACCGGTTGGGATGTCCTGCTGGGTGTCTTCGGTATTATGTTTCAGTGAGGTAGCACTATAAAGTCGGCATTAGTTTCACGCTATCACAGGGAGAAAAACACGAACACAACGCAGCCTCCGAAAATACACACACATACACTACACCATGCATCTTGCACACAGGGGAGGCCGTCCTTAAATGATCTTAACTGTTAATAGGACGTTAAACAAAATAAAACCAAACCAAACCATGTTCAAGGGCAGACATTGAATACCCACGCAATCTCCTTTTCACAATGCTCTCGAAATTAAAGTGATATAGTGGTGATAGATGCAATCAGTACCGGACCAGAGGCTACTCCTTAGTAGACACCGTATCAAGTCAGCATAGCGTAACTTCCTCAAAGTACTTATATTTAAATTCATAACCGGAGGAAACAAAGATATTATTTAAACCGTACATTAAATGTGTTAGTGGGAATTGAACAATTGGATGTGTGGATGTAATTGTCGATATACAAGTCCTATCCAAGAGACATACTGACAAATGTGCAAAACATATCTTACTCCGATAGTTCACTGCCAAATATACCATGCATAAAGTTGTTATTGCATTCCTATTAGCACAGACAAGTTAATAAATACCATAAAATGCCATCAAACATGTTATAGGAATAGGTTTAGGACAAACGGTAACTGGAATAGTAAAGATCGTTTTTTTTTGTTAATTATGTCTTTCTTTAGATACCAACCGTTTTGCGCCTGTTGATTTGGAACTCCTTTTTACTGATTTTAAACCGTGATAAAAATGATAAAACTAACAAGATTATAGTATCAAAACCATTGAAATCAATGCGTAGATACCAAATAACATTTTACTCAACATGAAATCGGTGAGTAGGGTGGCGCCGATATGAGGTTTTCTTTGCCCGAAAGGGGTAATCTAGGTAAAACGTATAGGCAAAACGTTTAAACTCCTTCTATGGTAAAGATTAAGGGATTTTATCCAAATTCAGTCTGAAGTATCATTGGGCCCCAAGGAGATTCAATTTTGTAGAAATGGTGGGTGTGGCCGCCATAAGGACATAGAGGTAAACCTTTCAAATCCTACTGCCGTTGGGATTAGGAGAATTTAACCAAATTTTGTCTGGACCATTTTTGAGCCAAGGGGACTCAATTTTGCATAAACGGTTGGTGTGGTTGTCCTGTAGGCAGATGGGTGGGGCCCGATAGGGGAAATAGAGGTAAACAGTGTTTAATCCTTCTACAATAGGGATTCAGAGAATTTATCCATAATTGGTCTAGAGCATCCTACGGCCATGGGGACTCAATTTTGGATAAGCACTGGTTGGGGTCCCCAAGGGGGCGGAAGGGCAGAACCCAAATGGGTAAATTAAGGCAATTTTTTTTAAATCCTTGTTTTATCGTAAGGATTAACAAACTTTATTCTAATTTAGTCTGGAGCATCCTTGAGCCGAGGGGACGCAAATTTTGTATAAATCGTGGGTGTTGTCTCCTTTGGGGTAGGCGGCGGTGCCCAATAGGGGTTATTAAGGTAAAACGTTCAAAATCCTTCTGCCGTAGAAGGAATCTTATCTGAATTTGCTCTTGAGCATTTTTTAACCAAGGGGACCCCATTTTGTATGAATTGGTTGGTGTGGCTCTCCTGTGTGCAGAGGGGTGGGGGCCCAATAGGGGAAATAGAGGTAAAAAGTTTTAAATCCTTCATCTATCATAGGGATTCAGGGAATTTATCCTAACTTCGTCTGGAGTATCCTTGGGCCTAGGTGACTCAATTTTGTATAAATGGTGAATGTGACTCGCCTAGGAGCAGAGGGGTCCTGCCCAATATGGGAAATAGAGGTAAAATGTAACAAATCCTTCTGCCAAAGAGATTGAAGGATTTTTTTTTCAAAATTAAGTCTGAAGTATGTTTAAATGGTGGTTGTGCCCCCCTGGGGGCAGGGGTCCCAATTAGGGAAAGATAGATAAATCTTTAAAATCCTTCTTCTACCGTAGGGATATAGGAAATTTATCCGAATTAAGTCTCGAAAATCCTTTGGCCAAGGGGACTCAATTTTGCAATAAGTAGTGGGTGTATTCATCCAGGGTTCAGAATGGAGGAACTCAATAGGAGAAATAGAGGTAAAACTTGAAAGCCTTCTTCTACCGTAGGGATTAACAGATTTTATCCTTATTTGGTCTGGAGCATCCTTTGGCCAAGGAGAATAATTTTGTATAAAGTATTGGTGTGGCTCCGTTGGGGGCAAATGGGTGGGACCCAATAGGGGTAATTAAGGTAAAACATTTAAAAATCCTTCTGCTTTAGGGATTAAGGGATTTTATCCTATTTTGGTCCTGAAAACCCTTGAGCCAAGGGGACTCATTTTGTATAACTGGTGGGTGTTGCTCTCTTGGAGCACAGCCCAATATGAGAAATTGAGGTTACACGTATAATATCCTTTCTCTACCGTAGAGATTGAGGGATATGATCTGAAATAAGTCAAGAGCATTCTTGGGCCAAGGGGGACTCAATTTTGTATGAGCAGTGGGTGTGGTTCTCCAGGGTGCAGAAAGGCGGGGCCAATAGGACAAAAAAGGTAATTCTTTAAAATCCTTCTTCTGCCTTAAGGATTATCGGATTTTATCCTAATTTGGTCTTGAGAACCCTGTGTGGCTATCCTTAGGGAAGAGCTCAATATGGGAAATAGAGGTAAAACGTTTAAAATCCTTGTTCTACAATAAGGATTAAGGGATTTTATCCTAATTTGGTATGCAGAATCATTGAGCCAAGTGGACTGAAGTTTGTAAAAGCAGTTGGTGTGGTCCCATGGGGCAGAAGGGCGGGGCCAAATAGGGAAATAGAGGTTAGCCTTCAATTTTTTTCTACCATAACGATTAAGGGACTTGATATCCAAATTTTGTATGGGGCATCCCTTTGCCAAAGGGGCTCACATTTGTACAAACAGTAGGTGTAGTCTTCCAAGGGGCAAAGGGCGGGGCCCAATAAGGAAAACAGCAAATTCTTCAAAATATTTCTTCTGTAGGAATGGCAGTTTTGGTTTTGGTTTTATTTTGTTTAACGTCCTATTAACAGCTAAGGTCATTTAAGGACGGCCTCCCCTGCGTGCAAGATTCATGCGTGTATTGAATGCGTGTGTATTTTGGGAGGCTGCGATATGTTCGTGTATTGTCTCCTTGTGATAGCACGAAACTGATGTCATCTTTATAGAGCTACCTCACTGAAACATACTGCCGAAGACAGCCAGCAGCATATCCAACCCAGTCACATTATACGGGCGAACCAGTCGTCCTTCTCCTAAATTGCTGAGCATTTAGCAGGAGTAAAACCGTCTCCACCAGGGGACAGAACCCAAAGCCTTCCTCACAGGGGCGAACGCTCAACTTATGGCCTAAAGTGAGGCATTGTCAAGGGAGGCATTAGGAAGAAGAAAGTTGTTTAGAAAGAAGAGAAGAGATAAGATCCCATACTTAGTCGCCTCTTATTATCATTCAATGGGGGCAGCAGGTACAATTCTGACGCCCTACCTGCAGGGCAGGGAATGGCAGGATTTTGTCCAAACTTGGTGAAAAGATTCACTTATGTATAAACTGAGGCGGGGTCTTATAATTGATATAGAGGAATAGCTTTGTTATCTTTCTTCTTCCGTTCTGATAAAGGTATTTAAACAATATTTGAACAGTAGGTCCTTTTTGAAAGGGAAATCAATTTTGTATAATTGGAGGTTTGACCCCGCTGAGGTAGAGGAGCAGGGCCAAATAAGGGCAAGTAGAAAAATAGCTTTCAAATCCTTCTTCTTCTGTAGGGATGATAGGGTTTTGTCCATATTTGGTATTAAGCATCATTGGGTGAAGGCAAACTGATTTTATATCAACGGTTGGTCTGACCTCCCTGGGGCAGAGGGGCGGGGCCAAATAGAGGAAACATGGCAAATTCTTCAAAATACCCCTTTTCCTGTAGTAATATGTATGACAGGATTTTGTCCAATTGCATATAAATATAACCCCTGACTTATCATGCAATACATGTACACTACCAGCAACACCTAGCTATTTCAACTTTAATTTTACTTACATTTCCAGGCAAGCAATACAGGCCCTTTGGGTCTCTTGTTTTTGTTGTCCATTTATTTGCCCAAATGAATTATCCTGTTTCCTTTAGCCGTTAAGCATGTGATAATAATACTTATTCTGGTAGTTTGGAATTGTGGAAACAACTACTGCTTCGAAAAGATATTGCAGATTTGTGCTGAAGGTCAATGCAATCCCATGATAAGTGTTGAACTAAAAATGCTTCTTGCTAATACTGATACTGGTCTCCGCACATCAATAATTAGAAGTGGATAACGTATGATATAACCTCGGCGCTCTCTGTATCTTTGGTACCATTAGCTTACTTCGGATTTGCCTCAATAACTTTTCCTTTGTTTGTGACGGTTTGATTTCAACTATTTTTGTCGTGTGAAATACTGACAAGTTGATGGTATACAGTTTATGTTTAATCATATGTTGACAACTTTTTTTGCTGATATACTTTTAAGTGAACGGTATATAACCCTTGTTTAATATCAAACTGTATTATGTACGGTACACAACTTTCTTTAATGTGGCATACAAATGTACGGTATTCAATTTCAGTTTCAAATGACTCCTGGTTTTCATACGACATTATATATTTAATAATAATATTATTAATAATAAGTCCAAGTACTTCTATACCGCTTTATCACAACCTAAAGTTCGTTGGTTGTCTCAAAGCGGTATATGAATCATTATTCGTTATAGGGCCTTTGCAACCAGCCAATATCATTCTCAACTCCCTGGGGGGAAAACAGCCGAAGATGCCATTTCGGCACTAACAACTAGCGTTCAACAATTCTAGCACTGCCCAACCAGGTACTCATTTACAGCTGAGTAGACTGGAATAAGCGGAGTAAAGCATCTTGCTTAAAGATACAACACAGTGCCTTGCCGTGACCCTTCGGTCATGAGCCCGGCGTCCTACCACTAAAATACCGTGTCTAAAACTTTCGCGGAGAAAAAAATCCAGCCGCATATAAACAAAATATCTATCGCTGGTCAAAGCTGAAACATATATTAGACTTCTAAAATAAACACACAATTTAGGCAGACAGCATAACACGTTCATCATTTAGCGTTCTATACATTTGGCGACTGATTTCGTTTTCTTTTTTCTGAAGGGTCCATCAATCGCCTTGGTGTTATAATTGTCTTCGTATCTTTGATTGCTTTTTGTAATGACTCAAGTTTGTATTTTTTGTTTAATATTGATATTTAATTTTGTCAATTTTGCTTCTATTGTTATATCATTGTGTTAAGAAACCAGTCTTTCTTTTGTTTAGCAACATGTTCCTACCAGTCTCCATGCTATCCTGGAATATGTTCTTATCCTGCCAATTGTGAATGCGCAGCATCTTTTGGCAAGCTTCCGGGACAAGACAGTCATTGCAGAGAAAGTAAGTTTTTGATTTACCCTTAAAAAATCAGTTAATCTGTCATGCTGTTTTGATAAACAAAATAACAGTGTTAATCAATCAGATGTTCCCTGCAGGATTGGGGCTGATTTCCGCGTCAGTTTAGCGTTTTCACAAGGAAAAAACATGCAGATGTCGCAGTCTACTAAAACACACACACATACACTACACCCATGTATTTTGTACACGGGAGCGGCCGTCCTTAAATGATCACAACTGTTGATAGGACGTTAAACAATAATAAACCAAACCAAACCTTGTCATATTTTAAATGAGTAATTGGAAAAATTCGAATAATACCTGATGCACCAAACTGCTTTGTATCGTTTCGTTAATTTTCCAAATGCAAAAGCTTATCAGTAAAACTAGTGTCTTAATACAACCTAAAAAAAAACTCATCGAGTAAGAAAACTGACATCCAACCATCAATCATTTGGGAACCTCTGTACAATTGTTAATTTAATATTTATATATATATGCGTGTTGACTAGTTACACAGAGGCCATCAGTGATGACTGCAAATGCTTCCTTGGAATATTATGACAACGACAGAAAAGACATAATATACTCGGTAGCCGTAGTTGCCCCTGACAACGGCACGAACACTTTGACCTGGTGGTCTAACATCGGCAAGTTCAACCGATTTGACATCGCTATGGAGGCTTTTCTTGATCTTGGAGAACTTCCTAACAGGCCGAACTACGTACGATCTGACAAGTTTGGAATCAAGAAAGCCCATATTGAATACACTCTAACAAAAGGTAAGCAGGTTCTAGAGATGATGGAATCTTAACATATTTAAGACTGGAATGTATTCGAAACGGGCATTACTGAAATGTTCCTTTTGCTATGAAAGTATGTTGAAGGAATTGGGGGAACCTTAACACAAACAAAAGCTAGCACCTTAACTTCTTGGTAGGGGTCAAACAGTCAAAAGTATCATATTTGCAGCCATCTAATATTATCACCATTACTCAGGAAGAAGATATGTCAAAAACAACTTCACACTTTTTGTTTATTTACGTGTATTTTTTTTTAATCTTTTTACTGCAACATAATATATCAGTATTGGTTCATCTGTATCAAATTTATTGTGTTCTTTAAGCATCCCGCGGCGTTTCGAACACAACAGAAAGGGTCATTTGTCAGAGAGCTGATCAGGAGCTAGAATCTGGCGTAGTCAAATGTGCAAAGAACGTGCCTTTCTTTGGATATCGGCTTGACAATGGTGACGTGTAAGTTACACTATTACATATTAATCAAATGTAACAATCATTGAGTCTAATGATATATGTTAACATGCACGTTCATGTTGGATTGAGGATGTAATCTTCTGAGGTTTCAATCAGGTTGAAGTCTCATTTGGATCTCAAGTAACGGATTTTTATAATATTATAAAAAAAACTCATAAATGACAGAGCTTTTCTTGGGTTTATCGAAACATCAAAATAGCTCCTTGTTTGACACAAAATCGCCATTGTGTCGCCATTATTAATTGTTAGAAGTAATTTTTTTGCGTATCACTTTAAAATACTCAATATGAAGAAACTAATGTGCAACAAAGATGAAAATGATACATTATTGTTGTTTTTTATTACTGAGTGTAACTAAAGCATTTTTGATTTCTGACTCAGAAAAAGGTTAAAAAATTACATAGAAAGAAAATGGACAAAAACTGAAGCACACGGACATTTTCTTTTGATTCACTGAATCTTAAAATAAAGATGATAAACTTTTTATATTAAGCCTTAAATCTGCAAAAAAAATTGCGTTAAAAAATAAGGGGTAACTTAAATTGCATTTCTGAGTTTAAAGGAAACGTTTAAGAAAATTTACTTTCAAAATAAAAGAGAAAAAAAACTGATTTGATAAATTTTGTAAACTTTCATACATATCTGATACCACACTTGGAAAAGATTGTATGAAAATATTCCGTAGATGATAAAAACTAAATAAAATCACCTGAAATCAAGTATAATGTTTTTGTATCTTTAACCAATTGTAGCACAAAAGGGGCTCATGAACAATTTTCATAGCATTTTCTTATTTGCTATTAACTCCATTTAAAAAAATTATGTTAAAATCCTACAAAAAATTCAGCTAATGCTGTCAAGTTTTATTCACAAACGTTTCTCGATGGTCTTTTTTGCTATTTTGCTATTGCTATTTTTTGCTCAAATACTAAGTTGACTTATAACTTTGAATATGCTAAATCATGACAAAGTTGTTTTAAATACGGAAATAGGTAATTCAAGTGTAAGTTAATGAAAACTAACTCTGACTAAAAGAGTCCCTTCATGTCGAATCGAAGCACAAAATAAATAGCTTTCCACTTTGTTATATGTTTAGGTTTACCATGCGATTCGAAGTTCAAAGCGGCGGAAACATGAGACTCAGCGATGGCAGTAGAACCGAGTTCGTCGGTAAAACTGGAGCCAAGGAAATAAGAATGAAGTTTGATTTCATACCACCATATCACTGTAAAGATAACAATACCTGTGGGACAGTTCATGAAAGGCCGCCATTACAGGTCGTGAACGACATAACTCGGGTAACACATTTTCTTCTGTGACTAATATGTCAAGAATGTTGTAATATAATTGATACAATTGTATATCTGCATTTACCTTGCAGATACATTGTATGTGTTATGGAAACATGATCAACTATCTCCACGATAATTGTTGAATTATTTATTAAATGTTTAAAACATGTATCATGTCATCAACATAGAGCGAAAAAGTATATCACAACAGAAACATACCCTTATACTAAAAAAATGTTCAAGCGGATGGTTTTTTCTTACTGCTGTATTGTTTGTCGATACATCAGCAAGGAAAGTTGAAAGACTTTTTGTGTTTTGTCACGCTATCAAACAGATCGGCCAAATATCCAGCAGATTGAATAAGTTGACTTTCGATAAACCATACAAATCATTTTCCACTGAAGTGAAAATGCGAGTACTGTACATTGCATACTACTTTAGAGTTTGCTTTAAAGCATTCGAATTATCAGATAATTCTAAAAAAAGACAAATTTGAGGGCGCAAGTATATCAGTCAATGAATGCTGTCAAATCTAACGCTGGAGTTTTCCAACATACTTTAAAAATATCCGCAATATGCAATTTCCTGAACAAAATATGAATACCCGTGTAAAGAGTAACCGAATATAATAATTCCTGTATTTCAAAATAAACTTGACATTGACACATTTTCTCCTTTAAAAGCATAATGATCTTCTTTACAGGAGCCTGTCATACTTAAATGGTCTGGATGGGAAGACATGCTTTCTGGTTTAGATTCGTACGTATTGGAGGTGTTCAAATTGAGTGGCGGTGGTGTTTTCCTGCTAGAAAAGGATCCAATGAAGCCAACTCATGTCAAAGAATTCAACAAATATGCTAGTGAATACACATACACACCGAATGAACCAGGAATGTATTCTGCAATACTCGGGGTAAAAGACCTCGCTAACAACACAAGGTAAGTTATAGTGTTGCATTATTGAAAAGGAAAGTACAAATGAATAAGGAAAATTAATAAATAGTATTATTTTTCGAAGCTGTAGTCTTGTAAAATTATCTCATGAAACTACCGGGAAAAAAATCAAATAAAATGGATGTGTAAAATTTTGATTTTCAAATCGATTCTTTCTTAAAGTGGAATTTTATGCAATTGTGTCATCAAATTGGACATCATGATGTAGTTAGATGCTCCCTGTGAATACTTAATGCCGTGACATTGGTGTCATGAATTAAAACCTATCATTTTCTTCATCGTATATCCGTCTGTTAATGATCTCGATGTTTGAGAGTTTGATTATCCAACTGTGATCAGTGTAGGGTGGGAATCTAAACTTTAAAAGATAATACTCAGAAAAAAGTCCCTGGGGATGGGGTCAGATCCAAGAGTTAAAATCCTTTGTTGTGGCCGCGTTATATTTCACTCTCAAAACGCTGTTGTTGATTTGTTGTAATGATCTCATCTCATCTGCGTTCATAACTGTCCCTTATTATAAAATCCTTTTTCCAGAAATGGTCTAATTAAGCTATTGTGATGCAGCTAAATTGATTCAAATACATACAGCCATCACAGATACGAGTAGAATTTTCAGTACGAAATATTGAGACATGGTTCCAGTTACAACCTGCATATATTATACAGTTGTTTCATGGCTGTTTTGGGAACAGTCAAAACTGTTGCCCCGAGGTGCCAGAGAAGACATGGAGAACTGTTGCC